>JALIZH010016894.1:0-42107 GCA_030522465.1 Rhipicephalus appendiculatus
TTTTAACATATTCGCTGTCCGAATTAGCAAACCTTTATCGGCTTTTTCTAGAAGACCAAGGTGTATCTAGTGTGCACAGCCGGGTACTATACCACTGCGTAGTATGCATAACCACGGCCGCTGGATCAAAGCCAAAGCGCACGAGGTGCGGCCTGCTGCGTGCGCCGAAAACAGCGGGAGAGGCCTAGTTCGTTTTACTGCCGGCGCAGCGCCACCGGTCAATGACAGTTTGCGCCGGGGAAGCGGTGCGTGTCAGGCGCTCGCAGGCTCGTTGTGTCTACTTCGCAGCGCTGCAAGCGCACTCATCGAGTTTGGTGTCCACTCAGCTAGTGCATTCTATTATGCCACAACAGGACCTTTTCTCCGATGCAAATGGTTTCCCTTTTATACGGGGAAACGGAACTGTTTTGACTAAGCACGCCCGTCTCGTCGACAGCCAACTTTGACCATATGTTAAAAAAAAAAAAAAAAAACCACGCATCTCCACGAAGTGAATCATGACGAGTGGGCGAAGCTCTGGTTATCATATGGGTGAGTAACCGTACGTTACCCGAGCGTTGCCCCATATAATGTAAATTGAATGACATAAAGTGTATATAGAAATGTAAATTTATTTCGCCTTCGAGTCGTCTTAGGCAATTCAAGATGGATTTAGAAAATTGCTGGAGTGGAGGATATGCCTCGAAAGTGAATCCGAGAACCCGTTATCTTGCCGGTGGCAAGATACCATTCTAATACGGGTAATTTGTGGGGACATATAGTGCTCGACGTGTTCCTTTGTCTTACAGGCTTCCCTGAGAAGCCTCAACATGTAGGCACATTTTTGGTAGAGATCAACTCATCAATACTCTTCTGGATAGGTTATTTTCGCCGCGAACAGCGATCTCTTACCTTATGATTAACCTTTGTCTACGTTAAAGTCTATTGTAAAACCGTTTTTTTTTTGTTTTTTTGTCTCGCATAAGTTTTGACTATAGCAAGGGTTCTATGCCGTGACCGCAACGGAATACAAGACTAGGTTCTAAGGAGCTTCACCCCGAAAAGCATAAAGCGTTAATGAAAAAGCCTGTCTTGTCTTCGCGTCACAATAATAGTATCTGGGGATTTACTTCCCCAAACCACGATGTGATTATGAGGGACGCCGTAGTGGAGGGCTCCGGAAATTTCTACCATCTGGTGTTCTTTAACGTGCACTGACTTCGCACAGTACACGGGCCTCTAGCATTTCGTCTCCATCGAAATGCAACCGCCGCGGCCGGAATAGAACCCGCGACCTTCGGATCAGTAGCCGAGCACCGTAACAGCTACACCACCGCAGCGGACTCCTCGCGTCACAGGATTAATACATGTGTTTTAAGTGCTTTTACAAATGTCCTCAACGTGTTGTTGCGGGCTTTTGGGCTATTTGAATATTGCACAATGTTTTCAGCAATCTGAATTTCAAAACTGTTTTTGTACTATTTCAAGATTGCACAACGTGCATGCAGAAAAAAAAAATGAAAATACGAGGTTCTGTGCATAAAATGAATCATATCTTTATCAAACAAAAATCTATACTAGCTGAAACGTCAGTATGCGTGCGTTTTCTAACGCAGCAGAAAAATTTTGCATTGCAAAATAAAAAAAAACAAAAAAAAACATTGCACTTGGTGGCGTGCCGTCATGTCCTCAAAGGCGCAGCATCTTTCTGGAGAGGGGCTTCTGTGCCAGCCTTGCGAGACGCTGCACAGTTGCATTGACGTTCCCTGTCTAGTTGGCTAGCAGCCGTCGAAGCAGCCGTTTCAGAAAAACATCACAGATGTGCTTCGTGTGCTGAGGGCTGCCTGAACCACACCGTAGTGCAGGGCACGTTACAAAATGTGGGAACAGGGCTAGGAGAAGAAGTTTACACAGATTTTCACTTCTCCTGACTTCAACGTGCTTCATCACTTCACTGACAAATCGGGATTTTTCTTTGCGTTCGACGTGCACAGTGGAACGGAGCAGTTCTTCGGCATGCTGCTGATGTAACTACCCTAATGGCCTACGTTTCTGTTTGTAGGAGGCCCAAAACATCAGATTCAGTACAACTATCGTGGTTACAAGCTGGTAACCTCACTACGCTGTTCAAAAAAAAAAAAGAAAAAGAAAAGGCGCGTGACTATCGTTGTTACAAGCGCATAACCTCACTCCGCGGTGTAAAAACAAAAATGCCCCACCTCCCCCGAAGGGAATCGTGAGGAAATGCGCATGCATTTCTTGCGCCGACACCGACTTCTGCCATCGCCTTGAGAGGCGCCCAGCCAGCGAACGGTCCAGAGTGAGGCGCGAGCGGACGGGAGAGTGGGGCGCAGGGAGGAGAGAGAGCGAACGGCGAGAGAAGGAGCGGCGAAGCACTGCACCTACCCTCTCCTACACTCTCTCGCACCACATGCTCCGGTTGCTAGGGGCGAGGATAAGCGCGCGCGCCCGCAGCTGTTGCTATGGTAGAGGGAGTGAGAGCGGAGAGATAACACCTGCCGGCGCGCAAACAACGCCGGACAACGCCGGATGCCTGACATAGCCCGACTAAGAAATGCATTCGCATTTAAAAGAAAGGCGCGCTCCCAACAGCGCGCCTCGTCGGAGGATCACCCACTACAAGCGCCCCCCCTCGAAAGTTGCGGCCGTAACTGTAAACGACGCTCTCCCTCCCTCGCCAACGCACGGCGGCTCCACGCAACAGGCCGCACCGTGTGCGCTTTGATCCAGCGGCCGTGGCATAACTATACTTATCAGCCTCGACTCACGAAGTCGTACAGGATCATTTACACAGAAGTTTGCAGCGGTACTTTGTGTCCTTTGGGAGACCGAGTGCGTTCCAGTGTATTCGACGAATACCGTTCGTGCCTGGTGATTAGACTAGCTGTCAGTTTGGACGGTCGAAAATTACGATTGATGGCGAAATTCGCGCGCCCTTGCACAGCTTGACACTGTCATTTTGATCATGCCCCTCTTAAGCCTCAAGTTTTTTTTTTCTGTCTGCTTCTTTGTTATTTTCGTCTTTTTGTTTTCAGTTCCAAACATACACTCTAAAAAATCCCACGCTTACCTAAGCGTGCGTTTTAAGTTTTTTTTACACGCTTAAGGTATGCGTGATGTTTCTCCACGCTTACCGATCACGCCTACTAGGAGTGATCAGGGAGCCTCTCTTCACGCATGGCAGGCGTGACATACGGTACACTTGCCACGCTTATTACGTCGTGACCATGATACACGCTTAAAGATGTCGCCGAGCATGTGCGCCAAAGGAGGAAAGAGACGGAGTGGGGCAAGCCGCACTCCCTCCCCGTCTCTCCTTGGCCTACCGCTGAGACCGGGACCCTTGCCACCCCTATCCTTGCTGCCGGACTGCTGCTGTTCGTGCTGGAGAGCTCTGCGCCACTACATCCCTAACCTTTTTCTTCTATCCACTGTCATCCCATCCCCCCTATCCCGCAGGCGCTGCGCCGTGCTCCCGACTGGGCTGCAGAAATTAGGCGCCTTTTCCTTCTTCGAACCACAACCACCTTGGGCGCAGATGCAGTCAGCTTGAAGCACCCGTCGCTGTCGGCTTGGGTCGCTCCTCCGAAGCAAGCTTCGCCCACAATACTGTTTTTTCCTCTCCGCCTTAGCAGCAGGCGGGCAAAGCAGTTGCTGAATGTTCCACAGAGAGATCACACAAGACACTCCCACCATCGACACTGAAACTAATCCATTAACAAACGGTTTGGGTAAGCCCTGGTGCATTTCAAGGATGCAAAACTATATGTGTAAACAAGCCTCTCCCTATTTCTTTGCACAAATGGGCGAATGCTATATCAGACACGCTGTGGCACGCTGGGCGTCCGAAGATAGCGAACCATGTGCACTATGTATGGGGTGATAGGACAGTATTTCCCCCATCAGTCATTCAGCTTTCCCCATTGCTGACCAAAAAATACGTTATCAAATAAATTTATCTGGCGTTTTATTCCTAGAAACGCGAAGATTATAAGCAAGAGAAGATATACGACCCATATATTTTCTTTTATTCATGTAGTATACACTCCCATAAAACGCGGTGCAACGAAACGATGGCTAAAAACAGAAGTTACACAGTTTACAGCTGAAATGTCTTATATTACTGAAGAAGCTGAAGTCGGTATACATCGTCCATTTAAATGCGCAATGCAGTGGACAAAATCCTTAATCCTGTTTGTGCCCCTGATGACTCGTTGCTTGAACCCGGATTTATGACTGACTGGACAAAGCCTAGCAGTTGGCCATATACTGCCGGATATGTCAAATCTTTCATGTAATAGAGGCATAGGCACATGACTAGTGCCTTCTTTGGAGACGTCTCTTCACTCATAACAATGTTTTCGTGCTCACTGCCGCACATGGGAGGCCTTCTTTTCCCCCCCCAGAAATGCACGGTCATTATTGGTTCACTTGGGAGCATCTGTAAAAAAAAAAATCCTATCAACCAAACCATAATGCTTTATTGTTGAAAAGGACACCTCAATTATGCGGTAAAGGTACCTATGATCGCTTGCTTTTTGAATGGTTTAAGGTTGATCGCACCTCTGAAATTTTTGCTGGTAACCGCTTATACAATGTGTCAGTTCGGAATCCTTTAGAAGCAGTCAATATGGGGAATGAGGTGAACTCACCGCAGCAATGAAAGCATGCTTTGCAAACCTGGGTCGCCGGTACGTGTCTAAAGCCATATATGATGGCTCCCTGGAAAGCAAAGGAACAGTGTACGAAATCTATTTAATTCAGACAAAGAGCAGCCGGTGATTTCAGTTCATCGTGCCTCCCTTAAAGCGAAGTTTAAAAATTCTAACACAACCAACCATGCATTAAGTAAGATGTTTCCACATTTAAGCCAAAATGAGCTAAAATACAAAGTTACGCTAAATTTCTAATGCAATGGAGAATGAAACTTAAAATATGGCAGCAGTGTGATCCTACATGACTTTATCTGGGCACAGTGAAGAAGGAATAAAGGTAATTGCATTTATATTTTGTAATGCGCTTTGTGTGAAAACCACTGAGAATCTTCTTCCCGCGGGTTGCCGAAGCCGAAGAACGTTTACAGGAGTACCGAACGTGACTTGTGTTTTCTGAATGCCGTGTTTCCCGTCACATGCTGTGAAAATTACCGCACATCGGCTACATAGAGTGTCCAAAGCAATATAAATGTTTCCGTCATAATTTCTTGGCGTAGCATATACGTGGGCATCGCTGTCACTGCTTGCTGACGTCGGATTAGAAAAGATGCCTTCATCAGTATTTTTGTACGCTTAATAGATATCTCCGTTCGAGAAGCAAGTTCTCTTTCTTGGGTCAGTTAAAGAAAAAGATAAGTGGACGGAAGTACAAAACCAATCTCTGTAATAAAGTTCTGCAAATCCCTCTAACGTTCAGTTACAGAACAGCAAACGAGGAATATCCCTTTTTCCAATGAGCGGGAGAAATCGCACTCTATTTTTTTCTGTAAATTAGGCGAACTGAACGAAGCTGCCCCAGACCGCCTTAAAAATTACTGGGCTTCTGAGGATTTACTTTACAGTAGCGTAGTTTGACGAGTAAATAACATATCTTTGATCTTGTAGATAACTGGTAGCTCCAGTGGTAAAATAGCTCAAAAAAAGAAAACACACTCCAATAACTCATAACGGGCTGCTACTGTACACATCTAGAACATAAGGCATCCAGAGTGAGACTGGCTTTGATTCAGGCTCTTCCAACATACGCTGCCTTGCAACCGATACATACATAAGGTTGTAAAAGCTCTTGAAATGCTTTTTACAAATACAAAACAAATATTAAGGCATAATAAATCTTTAAAATATTACAAATATAATTTATAGTAACCAAGCCTTGTTGATACGATTTACTACTTACCTGCAGCGTGAGAACTGCTGATTCCAGAGAATACATTTTGAGTGAAGTGTGTTCTCTATTTTTCCTGCTTAGCTGCTGCTTCTCCGTGGCCTGTCGTTTCCTGTATGCCACTCCTCGCCTGCCCTCTGATAGCTGAGCGATAAACATGCCCTAAAAAAACAGACAAAAAAGTGAAGTTACAAGTAGTTCTACAAGTGCTCTATATTGCTTACCCATTTATTTCTTCCACAGAAGCGTAGACGTGCTTCACGGCTTGCAACTTCCCTCATCATATCCAGAGATTTTTCAGCAATTCACCGATCGAGGGAGTAGTTGGGTTTGCTGCTAGAAATGAATAATAATAATAATACTAATACTAATAATAATAATAATACTAATAACAACAATAATAATAATAATAATAATAATCATAATAATAATAATTCCAGCTTCAAGAAGTACAAGTACAGGGGACCCGCTCAAAAAGCTGTCATGAACAGTTAGACTGAGCCGTAGCCCCTAGATACAATGCAACGGCGACGTGCAATACAAATACATCAGACACAGTTAGGCATTCGGCCTTCATGTTTCAGAAGAGAGAAAAAAAGGCACATCACGTAGCAAAACTAACAAGAACAAGCACAGTCCTATCCGCTCTTATGTGCAGACTGCGCAAGTTTCTACCTCAAGATAAACATACTTACGCACATTTAAGGCCATTATGTGTCAAATAAAAAGCGCAAATGATTAAAGAATACCCAAACATTCTGAACGGCTGCCTAATCACATCAGTACGGGAACAGAGCATTCATGATCGCTTAACACCGTAACACCGTCGCAGTTACTCTCTTTACAACGCAGAACCTAAAAATCTGAACCGGACAAAAATATATACGCTCATTCAGAGCGCAATTTATGTGTCCCTTCTGGGACGCTGGTTACTCTCAGTCGGCAAACAGCTGCCAAAATTATGAACTTTTCCTGTATCTACAACGGCATACTATTAGCATGAGCGACATGTACTATAGCAAGAAGAAAATGCACCATTACTGTGAGGAACCGTTGCAAAGTCTTATGGTAGCCCGCAAGCTGACGCCTCTGCCCCTCTCAGCGAGTTCAGCGTCGTCCCACGTGACACCGACCAGCGGTGTTCGATAAACATCATTCAGAATGTTTTGCGCACATGTTAACAAAACAGACGACAGAAGGACGCCGCGGACACAGCGCTACTCGTGCGCTGTGTCCGTGTCGTTGTTCAATCCTCTGTTTTGTTAACAAGTGCGCTCAAATAGAAAAAATGGAGTACCAACACGCCAAAGCCGGTGCTCTATCATTCATGAGGGCCCGCGTCACAATCGGACACGGCAAGGCTTCCACGGATGGCGTGGTCGTGCACCACGCGAAAAGTAGAGCGGTCGCTTTAATACATGTGCACTACGGCGTCGATTGTGCATTTCTAAGCTAGAGTTAATACGCCGTAACCACATTAATACTCCATCTCTACTGCTATAGAGCAAGATCGAAACATGACTAACGTTCTTACCTATATATTCCAATCGTCCATGAATGGCAGTTGAGCGGTCGCAGTATATGCACCATCCATGCAGAAATGCTGCTTCCCGCTCCCGGAAACGATATCGCTCTACCCGCTCCCGGAAACGATATCGTTAGCTTAAAGCACCGTATTCTTAAGTGGGCTTCTACTATGCTTTCGGCTCGTCTTGCATCAGAGCGCTTTTTCCTTACACTTTAAATTTAGAAAAAAGCGAAATAGATGTAAGAAGAAAACACAGGGAACAGCGCTTGCTCAATATATACTTGCGGTGTCTATAACAAACTAAAGGAAGAAAGAACCATAAAAACGACCACCAAAGAACTAACCTGTCAGACACCATCACTGTGAGCCGTAAAAATCGTGCGTACAAATGCGCGAGGTAGAGGAACAATGAAATAAGTTACTGTGCCCGATAAAGCGATGCGAGGCATGCTTACCTCGCCGATGAATGCCGCAGTTCCGGGAACTTTTCATCGGGTAGACTGACGTGAACGACTGCTCATTTCTATCATTGGAGGGAGGACATTTCGAGGTGCTTATTGTACGCTGTGTGTCGTGGGAGCCCCACGGGGCGAACTGGGGCCTGCTGGAGGTCTGCGGTATATGCTTTCCGCGCGGCTGCGCACATTTCGGACAATTATAAGGGACGATGGCCCGTCGGGAAGCTCGCAAAAGTGGATGCCTGTCACTCCGTCAACATTAAGATTGCTTGTTTCAGGCACGACAATGTGCTCGACTTTATGCGTCACGAAGGGTGCATGCACTTCTGAGAGCACTAACTTGAAGGCGTGACTAAAAAAGAATTTGGATGCACACAAGCCAGCAGCACGCTGACGGCTTTACGCGTGCTGGCTCACCAGCTTTTGTCCATACATGCATGCATCCAGCAAATCCTGTTATTGTGCTGAGTAGACACAAATGCTGCACTTTGCGCGGGATTTCGGTTGTCTCTGTTCCTTCTGTATGGTGACAAATATCTGAATGCCAATAAACTGCTAGTTCCATTGGCTGGTACACTACATTAATATACACGAATAGTAAACGTATACTGTCAGAACATGTGCTTCGAAATGCAGCAAATATTTTAACATGTTATTTCAACGTTTGCTTTCCGTGCGCATAACTGTGTGACACGAAATGCTCTTTACTGTAGTTGTAGCTGAGTCCAGATTTATTTATTTATTTATTTATTTATTTATTTATTTATTTATTTATTTATTTATTTAGAATATTTGCATATCCTGCAGCCCAATCGTAGGGCTGTAACAAGAGTGGAAATAGTACAGAAAAATGCAAGAATATTCGTTGTGACGCAAAAAGAGATACACAAAAGCAACAATGATTAAAAAAGAAGCAATGCACATGTTAGCAAGATGCTCACTAATGGCAACTAAATAATCCAGTATAGATAAGAAGGGAGTTTTACCGGGCAGAGAATACTAAGGCTCAACTGTACGTGGGGGGAAATGTTTATTTAAGTCCATTGGTATGAGCAAAGGTGTTATGGTCAAATCACGGGAGCTACGCCTACATTTGTTAGTAAATGTGATGAGGCTACTGTCAGAAGGAGAGAGAGAGGAAAAGCTCATAAATGAAAAATGGAGAATTCTGCCGGCGTATATCAAGGGGCCTACATGCTATACTCCTCCTAGGACAGGGAGGCCCTAGGAGGAGGAGGGCAGGGAAAAAGAAGGGAAAATATTGTGATCGTGGTATGTGCATATCACAACGCAATGGTGATGATGTAAGTTACGTTACAGTTTATCTTTTCGCGATGGGCAAAGCGCCGACGACGGCACCTGCCGCCACGGGTCAGAAGCGTTGGCGGGCTCGGGCGAGCAGTGTTCCCGCGAGCGTATAGGCGAGTGCACGGAAGGATGTGTTTTTCATCGTGATTTAACAATTCTGTCGGCCTTCAGCGATGTCGAGAAATAACTACTGCGTTGTTGGCTGCTCGAACACATACAAAAACTCGCCAGGAACGCACTTTTAGAAGTTTCCGGTGCTGTTTCAAGACCAAGAGCGACGGCGGTGGTGGATTGCGGCTGTCCGACGCAGAAGGTAAGCAATCGCGCTTTATTTAAGGCCGTGCTAGAACGATTACCGTGTTCTTATTTCTCCATTTATGTCGCTACGTCTTCAGCGAACTTAGCTACGTTTACACTTGGTCGCCTCGCCTGCATTCTGGACGCTACAATGAACATGAGGCTGTTGTTACTGATGAGACGTCACATGCCTCTCTTGAAAAAGGAATGGGGCGATGCGCAAAGCCAGAAAATGTGGAGCAGGTGACGGCTCCTTTACAAAAGAGCCGTGCAATCACACGTGTGCTGCACGGAATCGGCTACATTCTACCTACACTGTAAACAGAAATTAGCCCATATGGGCGTTTTTTGGAGGTGATATACCCTTTTTCCACCCAAGCCCAAGATACCAACTCCCTGGGAAGGGGGGTAAAATGGGCTAAAACAGCTATTTTACCCTGATTATCACAAATCAGAAAATATGGGAGTTTAACCGATGTAAATTGGGAGTAACCGAAAAAAAATATTGGCGCGGGGCAGAAGGGTGTATTCAAATACGCCCATTTGGTCAAGAGCTAATAAGCAAACAGAATCGTTCTCAGCCTCAGCGTCAACTTCTCAAAAGTTACTTGAACAGGCAAGTTTTAAATAACCCGCGCAGCGCCAACGCTCTTCTTTTTCGTTCGTGAGAAGCGCGCCTTTGGACTCCGGTGTATGCCGAACCGGCGAACTACACGCACAGCGGAGGAACACGTCAGAATTTGGACTTCGGAGCGCGGGAAGGGTGCGTCGTTCCGTTCGTTGAGGCAGCCATTTTGATCGGTGGCGGTTGTGCAGTGCGATTCATACGAAGTCGTCGGCGTTATCCACAATTTTGAAGCCGAGGACACATGGTAAGTTATTCTGAATGAACTTGTGCGTTATTTTTTGGTGTGTGTGCGCGCTAGTGCAACTTCAGCAGTTGTTGAAACGCTCGCGGTGTAGTCAGCTTCGAGATGACGGAAACACTTGTTTCCTCCGTGACACTACGTGTTTTGTATTTTGGAAGCGAGTACTTTTAATAGCTGTGTGTGAGCGGAGGTGAAAATCAGGAATGCGTAGAACTATACCTGTGATCGTGTGACAGTACAGCCGCCCATTTATTTAACTTGAACGCGCGAGCGTCGACCGCGCCGTCGATAAGCGCCGTATAACGAAGCATGGCGGCGAAATGAACGAGAACACGCCTGTGCAGCTGCCTTCCACCAGGCTGTTCTGTGAACCGCACCAACCGCACTCGGACGCCGGGAATCGGCGCTTATTTTGACTCGGTCGTGGATGCTCGCGCGTTTAGGTTCAAAAAATGGGCGGCTCTACATGCAAAAATAGCGCTGTAGGTAACGTATATGTGCAGTTCGATTGGCGAGGCCGCCGTGTGGTAATCGCAACTTTAGATCACCACGGGCATTGGATTGCTTTTTGTGTGTTGTTATTTTATGCTGTTAGCGCTCGGTGTTTCGTGCGATGGCGTGGAACACTTGGCGAGAAAATTATTGCAAGCAGAGCGAGCGTAGTTAAGTTGCTGCAGCCTGCGACCACTCAGAATGCGTGCGGTTTCAATAATTTTCATCTCACTGAAATTGCTTATAAACGGTAACATGTTTTTTTTTCGCAATTTTCAGCTTTATTTTGTTTTTCTTCTCAAAGCGATGCGATAAGAGTAGGTGATACTTATGCGATTTTAAACTTACGTTTAGGAGCATAGCGGACGAAAGGTAGGGAGGTCGCCTCGTCTGTTTGCGATTTACGTGTGCGCGCATGGTTGTGCAACGATCAAATGAGCACGAATCGGCGATTCTTTGTTGCATGCAATGGCTGCATGGTGCATGTCGCCTACTAAGCCATCACTGTGCTGCCGGGTCTCATGCTGCTTCTTGTGCAGGCAGGGTACGTTTGAGACGCATTGCAAGTTGTACCAAACCGGCAAAGCGTTCAAAAACATCTTTATAAATTCGTGAGCTCGGTGTAGCAGCCTAGGCAGTGCAATAAGCACTTGCGGTTCAATATTGCATGTTCTGTGTTTTTTACAGTCACAATTCGTAATTTCTGTTGTCTGTTTCACAATTACATTCATTTATTACAGGTTGGCATGCAACTAAATCACTGCATCAAATATAAATGGCTCTGAACAATGGCATCTTTCAGAAAGATGCATATTCATAGCCAGACATCAGTTTGCTTACAGCTGTTCCCTTTTGTGGCAACTTATGCATTGGTGGTACTGGTAAGTGCCTACTGACGCTTCTTTTCATTTCTATCAAGCTGTGGCCAGTTCTTGGAGGTAACTCATGGGTCACTGTGACTGCTTTTTTATGTGTGTAGCAGCAAGAAAAAACTGTGGGAGCTCAACAGGATCTATTTCTGTATAAGTAAGTCCTGCGTACTGCTGTGTCACATTAAAGTACACAAACAAAATTTCGTGCACAGGTCGTGTTTATAGGTGTGTGCACCGCCAATAAAAAAAACTCGGTGAAAGTGTTCACAAGTTACACTATGCAATGTTTCCCCAGTCACGATATTATTGCAGAAGTGTGCTGTCTTCGAGATAGTGTTGCATGATTAAAGGCATTCAGCTAAGAAGTGAACATCGCGAGTGCTTTGATTGGCTGATTCACAGCTCTGCTTTTTCGAATAAATATTGTAGGAACCGTGGACAGCTTACTGGCGGCTTGAATTCACTGTACCATGTGGGGACGAAGCCGAAGAGTTGGTAAATTAGTCTGCAGTGGTGCCTGCTAAGTTGCTACCTCTTGCTTGATGTTCTCAACTCTGTTATGTTATGATTAGCTTACTACATATATTTTTTATGTTGTTTCAACACATGTCGAGCTTTGTAGGATTCAATTTATTGTTGCGACTCTTATTCAGCATGCTATCAAGGATATCGGCACTTCGTAACAAAAGTGTTCAGCTTTAAGTGGAGCTAGTTCAGGCCCATTTTGAATACAGCTCAATAGCATTAAGACAAACAACCAATATATAAATACAACATGAAGCATTAGCAAGTACGCTAAAAGTCCATTGCACTTAATTTGTGTATGAAGTGTAGCATATTGCCACCATATGCTGTGACAGTACAATGGTTGGCATTTAATGTGGTAAAACTATTTGGTGTTTCGAACAACTTCAAAATTTTCAGATTTTCATCATTGGCACTGAAATTTTCTATAGGTCCCCAAAACACACCTTGAGCAAAATGTTTACAGCATATCTGTGTGGTGAAAAAAATATTGGAACCAGGTGAATGTTAGAGTATGCTAACAGTGGATGTAAAAAGAGCTGTTGGCATCTTTTCTGCACAGTGTATGTAATGAATACTGTATGTACACCTTAAAGCCAGTGAAGACTTTATATAAGGTAACTAATAGGGGTGTGCGAATAGTGAATATTAGAATCGAATAGTGATGACACCGAATTGAATAAAAATAGAAATCGAATACTATTCGAATAGTTTTCGAATAGTACAAATCCTTGTGATTGGGAATAGGTTTTCCTGTACATAAGTCCAACCTAGACTTGTGTCACAGTATGTAAGGAATAAAGAAGCTCATAGAAAAATGTTCTTAATATGAAATAGTTAACCTATTCACTCTTATCATGCATATCCGAATGCGTCCTAGCGTGAGTAAAGAGAAGAGGAATAGTGATTATTGACAAGGAAAGTGAAGTGCATGTTAGGGTCATGGTGCAAGCTTTTGAGTGACACTTTATTACCATGTATATGGTGATGTTCAAAGCTGCACATGGCCCTATCTGATGTCACAGTATTGTCTGTATAAGAACAAGTTGTTCTGGTCAATAAATTAGTTGTCTTTTTTGCTCCAGAACCGTTGCCGCTAGTGTGCATCAGTTAATCTGGCGATCAGGATGGGACCCGTGTGACCTGGCCTGCTGGACAATACCCACAAGGATGCAGTGGCTTCACAAGGCCACCAGATGTGCTACAATCACAACGCCAGCTAGGAACCGGAAAGTTAAGCAGGTAACGTTTTTGTTTCTCTTGCGAAGTCATGTCCCAGTTTACAGATTAGATCAATTCGACTCTAAAGCCCAGAACATTGAATCCTATGTCGAGCGTCAGGGCAAATGACATAACTGAATAGAAGAAACTGTCCCTATTCTTAACAATGACGGAAGGAATTGTTAGTTTAAGGGCTTGTTTTCATTGTTAGACACAATATTATTGAGAAATAACGGATAATAATGCAAAGGAAAGGATTAGATGTATTAGCAGTAATTGTAGTTTAAATGTGAAGAAAGAAAAGTGGACGAAAAGATAACTTGCCGCTGGCAGGACCGAACCTACGACCTTTGAATTGCAAGGTGTAGCAAAGGTAGGACATGTAAAAGACATGTGCCAAATAAGAAGATATGAAGGCTAAATGCATGCAGTAATAAAATCACTGGAGGAGATGAATGCACTCTGCCAACTCGACACATCAGTGAAAACTGTTATGGGGTGACTGTTAATGAGAAGTGCTATTACTTGTAATGCAGATTCACATGGGGCCACAGTGACAGTTGTACCTGGAAGGGTGTACAAAGTAAAGTCGAGCTCGGATTGTTTTAAGGACGTACGCAGGCAAGAAAATGGATGTTTTAGGGCAATGCATTGTAAATATGACCTGTAAAGCGCAGCCTGCTGTTTTGTCGATTGCTGTCAACGAACGTGAGTGCAAGTTACCTTTGCTACTGGGAAAAAGCTGGCTTAATAAGCTTCGGTTGAATTAAAGAATTGCTTTCGCAGTGCATCAAGGAGTAGGCAATCTGCATGTGAAGTTTTCAAACGTCTTCTCTGAAATTCTTGGTGCTATTGAAAACTTCAAAACACAAAAGCTTGTGCCACGATAGTTAGCACAGTGATCTGTCTAGTTCATATGGATCTATGGTGTGAATTAGCTCAGGAGGGAGTAAAGATCAATGGTTGCATGTGAGTTCATGTTTACCTTTTCATCTTCCATACCTCTGTGCTACGGAAAGATGTCTTGGATTTATATTTAAATGCAGAATTGCCCTTCTACTCGAGTGCCAAGCTGCATGTTTTTGCAGCTTGAGTAAGGAGGAGGCGAACAGGCAATGAAGGTAGCAAAAACAAAATGAATTTAAGTGGTGTAGATGTTGAACAAAAGGAATGTTAATCGGATGAAAGACGGCTCACTGGTGTTAAGTCTTGCAGGCTTCTTCCATGGACTTTATGCATGTGCTGCTCTACCTATTCAGTCATGGCACCATCAATTCTCCTCTCCACATTCTTTCATATCTGTGTTATAAGTATGTCCCTGTGAGTGTTAGTACTTGTGGCAGAGGTGGCATACGCTTCAAACTGCACCATCTGTGAGCCGTTAAAACCTATTGATCAGCTTGAGGACTGCAAGTATGTGCACACTGCCACCATGGCCATCAGTGGCAAAGGCGAGCACACTCAAGTGAAACATGAGTTAATCGAGTTCTGCTAAATTTCAAACCTCTTTGTTTTTTTTCTGTGGATGCCATTAGTAAAAAGCATTAAACATTTGTGTGCGAAATTTTGCTGGCCCACGTCACAATGAGTTTTAACATTTTTTTTTACCAGGAGATGCTGTTGTGCCTGTGATGCATAATGTGGCGACCCATTGCAAGGATGACCCTGGCAACTTGATTACACAGGTGAGTGAAGAAGTGTGTGAGTGCAATAATTTTCTAGGAGATTGTTGCTATGAAACATGCAACAAAAAAGATCATCCTAAAAAGTGGCAAACACTAGCTGTTAACTGTAGCCATAAAATTTAAAAAAAAATCACTTTAACAGTTGCCGTTAACTCGAGGCATGCCGCAATGCATAAATTAAAAAAAGTATGGTGCATTGCAACCTGGAGCAATGCATCCGAAAAAAAAATGCCAGACAGCATAATAAAAGCCTGAGGATATGATATTGTCGACATGATAGACCACATACTCATCTGCTTTTAATAAAACTTCTGTTGGGCCTATTTGGTACATAGCTTTTAATACTATGACTTCAGTGCAAACTAGTATGGACCACAAGAATTGATGAGACAAGCACTGGCACTAACTCACTACTGCTTTGTTCTTGAAACAATGCATATAGGTGACACAACCACATGACATGCAATTACCTTGCATGTGCAAGCGTGACAAGACGTTTTGCATTGGTTACAACCATAGGTCGGCAAAAAAATGTAGAACTCACTCAGACTCACTCAAGAACTATATCTTGAGCATTGGACTCACTCGGACTCAGACTCACTAAAATTTTCCTGAGCCGGACTTACACTCACGAAAATTTTCTTAAACCGGACTCACTCGGATTCAAACTCACCAAAATATTACTCACCCGGACTGAATCAGACTCGCGGCCCGATATGAGTCTGATTGAGTTGACTCATGAGTGAGTTCGTCGACCTATGGTTACATCAAAGCATTAACGATAACGCACTCATAAATTCTAATTCGGAGAGGTACAAACGTATACAGGTATCACTGATACAAACGTCTCTTATTCTTGATGTGGTACCCTTCCAGACAAGCGGCGTGTGTTTATTCTTGCTTCCGCTAAGAATCAACGTCTCAAGAAATTGCAGCGCACAGCTGCAGCATTATTTAGGATGAGCAACAAGATATGCTTCTTTGTCAACAGTATTATTTACTTTTTGTACATGTTCTCTGTGTCTTTTATTTATGCCGGGCCTAGTTTGTCTGACGCGAGTCGTGCCGTGAGAAGTGGTATGGAATATACGCATTTGCTGCATAGGACATAGGAGACACTGTGCTTGATTTGGCATCCATACCTGCTACCACCGCTTGTGCGGCAGCACAGCTGAGCAAGCTTGTAAAAAAATGTCAAGGGGATTTCGTGCCTGCTAGCAACTCTCTTGAGTTGATGTGTCACATTATAGAAATAAGGCACGACAACTGGCCTGAAAGGTTCATGTTCACACATTACCCTATTACTGGCTTTTCTGGTTTGAATTGGCTTCAGAAACAGCTGTAAGCAGCGAGATAACGTTGCCTGCAGCCAGAACGTGGTGTAATACCTAAATGCCAAAGCTCTCCTGCATTTTAGGCTCACATGAACTTTTGAAATCCGATTTCATACATGACACAATTCCCCTTTTCACAACTTTCCATTGGGCCGACTTAAATGACACAAGCTGTTCGCATAAGCTGACTTCTTGCCTTGTTGATGATGTTCAGCACAGACTTATCACGAAGGGACAAGACACAGGCACCTGTCTGCGTGTGAGGTGCAAAGTGTCCCTCTTCTCCAGTCTTAAGTCTGCACTGAACGTCATGAACAGGGCCAGAAGCCGCCCCATTTGAAAGTTGTGAAAAGAGAAATTGTGTCATCTTGTATGGAATCGGCTTTCAAAAGTTTGTTTGAGCATAAAATGCAGTAGAACTTTGGCATTCAGGTAATGCATCATGTTTTGGCTGCAGGCCATCCTATGTCGCCCTGATTCAAAAAGGAAAATCAATAGTGTGACGATGTTAGGCCAGTTTGGTGCCTTACCTTCATGCTGTCACACATCAACTCAAGAGAGTTATTTGAAGGCATGATATCCCCTTGGCTTTTTCTGCATTAAACAAGCTTGCTAAGCAGTGCTACCGCACATGCAGTGGGGTGGTAGCAGACACTAGTCAAGCATGGTGTCTGCTATATCCCATGCAGCACCTGTGTGGTACATGCCATACCTCTGTCTTGTGGCAAGACCAACATCAGGCAAACTGGTTGCAGCATAATTGAGCAACTTAAGGAACAAGGGCAAAACATACACGATAATGTTGAAAAGGGAGCTCATCTTGTTGCTCATTTGAACATCTGCTACAGCTGTGCCCCACAATTTCGTGAGACATTGATTCTTGGCAGAAGCAAGAATAAATACGTCGCTTGCAGTGAAGATTGCCACATCAGGCAAAAATGAAAGCATTGTATCATTGATACTTCTATATCTTTGTACCCCTTTGAATTTCAATTCATGCATTCACATCTTCTTCAATTATATCTGTTTTTACGTATGCAATATGCTTTGTTGCACATGCATGGTTATCTGACTGTTGCATTTATACGTGTTGTTGCAAGAATACAGCAGTTAGTCAGCGCCAGTGCTTGTCCTATTATTTGAGGTCTGCCTGGCTTGTCCTCAAGACTTCTCCTTAAAAAGGATCTCCTTTGGTGACAGACAATTACAAATATATATACAGGGTGTGTATAAAAGGTATCGGAAACATTTTTTTTCTGGCGTATCTACACCTCAGCGCACTCAAAACGCACATGCACTGTGATGGCAGATGTAACCGTCCAGACACGCCAAATACTAGTTGCCTGTGAGCGTTTCGTCAGGCTAGATCGAGTTTTTAGTGGACTCCTGTCGAATGACTGTGTTAGTGAATAATGCAGTGAACAGTTGAGCAACCATATGATTCAACATCAGCTTTTCTGTTCACCTGACAATACCTGACCGCCTGATTACAAACGAAATCTCGACGATTCCCCAATTCTCTTACTGCACTGACTTCGCACCAGCTGACTATTTCCTATTCCTCAAAGTGAAATCTGCCTGCAAACGGCACTACCATGGGACCTTAGTGCCCTCAGAGAAGCTTGTACACGTGCCCTTAAAGACCTTCCGAAATCCGCCTACCGAGAGGTATTTGAGTCGTGAAAAAGCCATTGGCAAAAGTGTGTTGGTGCTCAATACTTCGAAGACTGTTGAGGCAGTGGAGCAATATCTTTAGTAAATCTATTTTTACGAAACTTTTTGTTATATACAAAGAGCTGATTAGGGTAGGCTCGAATTTCCCGGGAAAGAATACAAACACACAAAAGTACAGGGTACAAGAAATATATTTGTCTATAGTAGTTTTATGCACAAGTATCCTATTCCCGTGTCATTTAATGAAAAGAGTGGTCCTTCAGTTTTTCTACTATGCTAGCTAAAGATTTTTAAATACCACATAAAGTGGACGAGAGGACAACTGCTGCCGTAGTTCAATTGGTAAGAGCATCGGGAGTGTAATCTGAAAGTTGCAGCTTTAGTCCCTGCGGGTGGCAAGTTGTCTTTTTTGTCCACTTTACTTTCTTCACATCTACATCACAATTACTACAATACAATGCAAACAGTACTATTAACATTCCCCGTCCATTCTTTTGCTTCAATAACTGCTTGTTTTTTATTCAGGTTATGCCTCAAATTGTGGATGTGGGGCATACCAGCAGATATTTTATTCTTATCGACAAAGTCATGTTCCCAGTTGTTATTATTGCATCAGCCTCCGCTTGTGATTACGACATGCCATGTGATGACTGGAACTAAGAGACAAGAAAGCCAAGGAAAGGCTACAGCACTACAGCAGCAGTCATCCCTGTCCACTTTATCGGTCATATATATGCACATAGGTCTGAAAAAAAAACAAAGATTGGAGCTCACTCACACTCACTCAAGGAGGACATATTGCTCTGAGAGCTCACTGGGACTCGGACTCACAAACTTTTTCTCAACCGGACTCGCTCAGACTCGCGCTCACAGCTTGACCTGAGTCTGAGTCGGCCTGAGTTAGTTGAGTCATTAGTCCGCTGGCATTAAGTTAGCTTTTCCAATCATGGTGTAAATGCTCTCTAATGCCAATATCTCACATACTTGGTGCTCTATGATACGCTTTTTGATCTTGTAGCTTCAAATATGAGTTATCAGCGGATGCAATCAAGGAAGGACATTTCCATGAAATATGTGACTCACACGAGATATTTGTATCAAGAACGTCCTTTGAAAGTTTGGGAGGGAGGACTTGGCACCCACACCCTCCCCCCTGTGACTCACGCCTCTAATAAATAAGCACTGAGGGCACACATGAAGGCTAGTGTATTGAGATACCGTGTTTACTCGCATAATCGGCGCACCCCCAGTTTGGTCGCGAAAAATCAGATTTTTTAAATTCCGCTCATAATAGGCCCACCCCGAACTTGGCCGTGATCAGTAGTTATGAAGCGTATTTGCACGGTTGCAATTTGACGCCCTCCTCTTATGTTTACCGGGGTAAGAAAAAAAAAGACGCCAGGCCTGCGCGGCCAGTCACAGCGAAAGCTCGAAGAGCTGGAAACCGTCCGTAAAGAACGTCGCTACGACGAGCGAAACGGTCATTCCGTCAACTGCCCATACCCCCCCGAACTGCTACAGCCAGGAGGAAAACCAGCGGTACAGCCGAGACATGGTCACCGTGCACTGAAGGAAAAAAAGACAAATCAACGAACGAAAAAACAATTCTTCGAAGCACGACGACCTAGCCAACGCGTTTGTCGAAATAAGATTAAAAAAAAGAAAGCATCAATGAGCGCAGAAAGCTATTCCATCAACTACTGATACCCCCCAACTCGCCGCGCTGCGACGAGGCTCTCGGAGGTCACGTGTACAACGCTGGGGGGCTCGATTGGTTCGATCGCCATCAACATCGCCAGAGAAAGAAAAAATTCCCCATCTCCCGCTAAAGGGAACCATGTGCGGATGCGAAGCAGCGGGGAGATAATTAGCTTGAGCGGGAGGAACGTCGCCGCTCTCATTTCACGGCAGTGGTCCGGGCGCACATCGCGGCGCTGCGCAGGAGAGAGAATGAGGCGCGCGCGCTCCGTCATTTTCATACCGCGGAACTACCGTGGCGCCCCCAGCGGAGTAAGCAGCTGTCACACCACCTGTCGTTCGCACCGCTCCGTAGAGGATTCCTAGAGGAAAGGACGGGGGGGGACCGTAGGAGAGGAGAGAGAGGGGGGAGGGGACGTGCATGCGCTGTGGGGGGTGTGGGACGCGTGAGCCGCTCCGTAGAGTAGATGATTCCAAGAGGAGAGAGGGGGAGAGGACGCGCATGCGCTGTGGGGATGTGGGACGCTCCGTAGAGTAGAGTATTCCTAGAGGAGAGAGGGGGGAGAGGACGCGCATGCGCTGCTTCGTAGAGTAGACGATTCCTAGAGGAGAGAAAGGGGGTGAGCTTAGGAGAGCACAGGGGGGAGGGGACGCGCATGCGCTGTGGTGGTGTGGGACGCGGGAAGGAGGGACGGACTAAGCCCCCTCCAAACACATGCAAGCAAGATTAAGGAATGGGGTCAACCTGGGCGACGACACCACCTGCCTAGCCATTGCTAAGCAGCCTCTCTGTGCTCTCGGCCATGACTGAAGGAATGGGGTCAACCTGGGCGACAGACACCACCTGCGTAGCCATTGCTAAGCAGCCTCTCTGTACTCTCGGCCATGAATCTGATGTCTGTGTTAGGGTTGACGGCCTTCATATTACTACAGGGTTCTGGTTCGCATAATGGGTGTGTAGCGCTATCATCATCAACCTTCATCATCGTCATCATTTTTACTAGCCACCGCGCCGCGCCTCTCGTGCAGCTCATGCTGAGCTCGAGCCGCGACACAGTTAGAACGGGTTCACGCGCCTGGCGGACTGGACGCCGGCAGTTGCCGCCGCTCCGTTTGGCCTTCGCTCAATAAAGTGGCGAGACAGCGGCACGGCCACGTTGGCCGCCTTCACGACGACGTCTCTCGTCTCTGTCCATCGCTACAGTGGTGACCCGGACAACACGCCTTTCGACGAGCGGCCACTGCCATGTTTCGACGTCCCTACCCGCAAGTGCCACCGTTCGACCCGGTCTACCCCCGAGTATGGTATAAGCAGCTGGATGCCATTCTCATGGTGGATGGCGTCACCGCACAACCGGAGATGCACGCCGTCCTGCTACACGCCCTCCCGGTTGAGCTCCGCCATCTCGCGGCCGCTTCGACATCCAGCCAACAGCCATACGACGACCTCTGCACTGCGGTGCTGGCCTTCTACGGAGAAATCTACCGCCCGCTTCCTATGAGCCGCGAATTCCGGGTTTCCCCTCCGTCGACTCGAGCTCTACAAGCCAGCCCGCAGCTCTCCCTATACTACGACTTTCTTCCCCGGCTACGACTCCTTCTGCCTCGGGTCCGGACACAGGAGCACCCATTCCTGCGCCCGACCACGACGACCAGGTAGAAGACGCCCCTGCGTTGACCGACCTTCCCGAGGACCTCCCCGAGGGTCCCCGAAGGTACGAGGGTCCGTCCCGCATGCCTGCCACTCGCCCGTCTTCCCCAACCTCGACGGCTCGTGACGCCTTGAAGGCGTCAGACTGCAGTACGGCTACCTTGCCGCACGCCCTGGAGTCTGACACGGCCGCGGACGATCTCCCCACCCGCTCTTCGCCCACCAATTGCGGAGGCGTCGCCGTCGACGATTACTAACGAACGTGAGTTTCCGTCGACATTGCTCTGCGTCATTTGCCAGCAGCAACCAGCCTCGCCCTCGCAGTCTCCCGCAGCCGAAGTTCCAGCCCCCAACCAACTACGGCCGAACTTCAACGACGCTGCAACTATGACTGACGCGCCTGAGGACGACGTGCCTGGCCCTGCTATGGCAGAGCAGACCGCTCTTGCCCGACCTATCATAGAGGAAGCCATTGACCATGCTGATCTGTGCACCAGCCCTCGTGCGCCGACTACCGAAAGTCGTTCCACGTGCACAGGTGCGCCGGCCAACCCTCCTCTAGAGTGCACGCCTGCAGCGTTCCGCGGCATACATCCTCTGGAACCGTTGACGCAGGACGGCAGCCACCAAGCGGGTGTCCACAATGCAAACGCGCTCGTCACAACGACAACGACGCCAAATGGGACCCCATCTCTATCGCATGTGGCTCTACGTCGACAAAACCATCGCAATCGGCGTCAATGAAAACGACATTTTTTCACCCGCTCTCTCACGCTGCCACGCGGTGCAGGCATCGTCTCTGCGACGAATCCAGCGTCTACGTCTACCCGACGCACTGGCCACCCACTTGCCTTGCACCTCAATACGCGTGGTGCACGTGGTGCGGTTGTTCAAGACCAACGTCGCTGCATCCGTGGACTTGTGTACCATTTCCAGCACACCGAACGCCCTACAACGCCGAGGTTGGTGTTGCGCCGACACCGCTGCAGACGTTAGCGACGAAACCGACACATCTACCGGCACCTTTGTCAGCCGCGTCCGATCGTGCCGCCTGGTGCGCTCTCGAACAGTCACACCAGGTCATTGTGGGACCCACTTGTCTATAACCACAGCGCTCCGGTGCCTTCTCCGTCCGCTGCTTTTTTCCCAGTGCCGCCCGCCGGAACAACTGTAAAGACCCTGCGCCTCTCCACGTCGACGACTGGACTACCCACGGACCCTTTCGACTTGCGTTGTCAACACTTGTATATACGCCACCATAGTTTTTCAGTACGGGTTCATTTCTGCAGGGGGGGGAGTATCTGTAGCGCTATCATCATCAACCTTCATCATCGTCATCATTTTTACTCGCCACCGCGCCGCACCTCTCGTGCAGCTCATGCTGAGCTCGAGCCGCGACACAGTTAGAACGGGTTCACGCGCCTGGCGGACTGGACGCCGGCAGTTGCCGCCGCTCCGTTTGGCCTTCGCTCAATAAAGTGGCGAGACAGCGGCACGGCTACGTTGGCCGCCTTCACGACGACGTCTCTCGTCTCTGTCCATCGCTAAAGGTGCTTCCCTACTTCATGACAGTGGCCGGACGCGGGACGCGGGACGGGGGGACGCGGGAGGGACGGACAGAGCCCCGAGCATAAGATGCTTCGCATCTAAAAAAAAACGCCATTTTGCAAGCGCACTCTAAAAACTGAAACTCCAGCAGCAAGAGTAAAGAAGCTTTGTTACTCTCTCTGCAGAGAGAGTAAGAAATTATACTCTCTCTACAGAGAGTCACTTTACTCTCTCTGGCCAGAAGGAGTGAAAGGGGGCTTTCACTCCTTCTGGGAAAAGAGAGTAAAGTGCCTGTTTTACTCCGGCAAACCGCAAGAGAGTTCAATGCCTGTTTTACTCCTTTACCATACGACAGCTTGTTTCACAGCTTGTTTTACTCGTCCCATTCTCCCCATTGGAGAAGCTGCAAAGATAAGTCCGCGCAGTCTTGTATCTCGGACTGTCGCTCAGTCGAGAGAGAAAACATTTTATTTTAAAATAATGGCTGCGGCACAGCTCGGCTAGGCCCGGTTACGAAACACCAGGCCCCTAAACCACCGGCAGACGCTCGCGTGCTCCTTTGCTAGCAAATGCGCGCGCACCTTGCGTTTTGACCTGGGACGCTGAGGAAGGCCATTCGGACAGACAAGCCGACGAACGCGTCCACTGTAACTTCGTGCGCATCTGCAACGCCACTAATAATTTCGCGCGGCTTGTCACGGGGTATCCGTTCTTCGCTTCAAGGCCACACGCTGATGCACAGCGTAACTCACTCAAAAATTATAAACTAAATAACCTGATTTTATTATAATATTTGATTCATTCAATCAATCCTGCGGGAGGGATCGTCCTGGGTCCTGGCGACACAGGCCCGTTGAACGCCTGGAGGCTCTCGAGAAGCCCGTCGCATGCTGAGGGCATCACCCTACATTTTAGTGCGGAAGGGACGCAAGATGACAGGGAGGGGAGGCAACAATTTTTCGGCGCACTCCACCGTGACGTGGAAAGCCGTTGGGGATCTGCCGCAGGCCGGGCTAGAATTCACGTAGCGGTCTGGGTTCTCGATGTACGGACGACGGAACATATGCCTCCTCAACGTGTCGTGTCGAAAACCGCTGACATGCCCAAAGAATCCGGGATCGTAAATACACGCGATTATGTTCACTCGTACTGAAACACTCCCAGCGCTCCCAAACATAACACCTGCGTTTTCACGACCACTTGTGCTCGGCAAGCTTTGCTGACACTTGTATTTGCGAGCGCAAGGCGAACGCCAGTAGTGTTTCGGTGACTTCACATCCCGGCTTGGTAAACATGCAGCCCCATAATCTGCTACCTACACTCTAAGAAAAAAACCAGCTCGAGGGGGGGAGTAACGTCAACTTTAGTCCTGAAGTCGTGTCGTTAGTCCACCCGAGGACCAATTGCGGTGAAGGGCGTGTCGTGTGTAACTTTGGAGGACTAACGGGAGGACGAATGACTCACTTACTCCCTCGGGTAGGGGTTGAAAGGAAGAAAAGACGCTTTCTCTGCAGCCCTTTTTGGGAGCGGCTCAGCAGCCTTTGAAAGGTCATGGCTCTCGGTCAGGTGCACCCTATTGTTCCGAAACTCGCCTTTCTACTTTTTCGGGGTGCTGGTTGCACGCGGCGGGATGCTGAAGGGGTAGGAATGCGGCGAATGCATGTTCAAAGGTTTACTGTGCTGATGACAAGGCTCGTCGGCCCGCTTACTGTTGCGATCAAGAAAATAACGCGAGAAAAGATTAATTTGTAGGGTGTTAATGCTGCACCGCCAATTATGAGGACTTGAAACTTAGTTCACCAATAAGCTACAATATATTTACTAGCGGGGACAATCGTGCAAGTGTGACAGACATTTCAGCGCGTATATTGTGTATCCATCCGCGCCGCACTTTTTCCTTCAGAATCGCCCACTGCAGTCACGAGTGCGGTTCGTGTTCGTCACTTGTGATCTTTCTTGCTCTGATTTCGTGCAACGCGAGTGCCGCTATCTACTCAGACTATCAATGTAGCTGTGAAAAGCATACCTCGCTGCATGTGCTGAAATTGTGGACGCGCATGCAAGTGTGTTTCTGTGGAACGGCTGTTCAATAGACTCAACACCGGAACATTCCTGCGGAGAAATGGACGCCCCAGCTTACGTGTAAGCCTCTTTTCTGCAAAGCTTCAAGAATGGACGCCGTCACCTTGAAGTGTGATCACCATTTTGTGGATTAGCTGGCTCTGCAAACCTCGTGCCTTTGTTAATTATCAAGGTAAGTTTTTCATTTTCATCGCCTTTGCACATTCCATTATAAAGAATATGAAAGGTGAAAAAGCATTGTGCGCGGCATGTTTTAGCATGTTGCCTGCTATTGCGTAATCATTGGGGCTTACGTGATCAAGCCGGGCTCTTCTAGCTATTTTATTTATATAACAAAAAGCATTTCCAATAGACTTGTTACACTCAGTAGAAAAAATGAATGAACGCTTAATTTGAAGACAGTACGTTGTGTGGACAAAACTCAATGCGTTAATTAAATTTGTGTAGGCGTTTTTCTAAGGGCTGGATGCTTCGCCTGTCTAATAGCCGATAGTTCTGCAGAGCGTTTTTCTTCCTCAGAAGTGCGGTTTCGACTCGCGCGTTCGAGGGGATTTTACTTGATCTTCCTTTCGTAGTTACAAGTATGAACGAGATGCCGATCTCATTTTGAGATCGCAGAGGTAAGCAACGATCCGCAGGGAAACTGCTGTTTCGAAAGATGCGCCCTGACAAACTTGATCAAGGCAGAAATATGGTCGGCGACTGCATAAACCTGGTAAATTGCTAGTAAACAATTGACACTAAGTTAAATTGCTTGTAATTTTTTTCTTGACATCCTTCTTCGTATCAACGAAGATGATGTGGGTATTCTTACTAGACTCCGGTACAGTTGGGTGTCAGGAGGTCTTCTACTGCAAGAACGTATGCTTGGGCATGTTAGTAATTCATGTTTCACTTTTTAGCGCACAAACGAAGAAGGACGAAAAGCGACACGGACGCAGCACTGGGCCTTCAACTGGGCGAGCAAGACTCACCGGTCGTCTGACCTGCAGTGCCGCTTCATCAAGGTGAACAGCAGCCGACGGCCAGTACCGCTGGTGCGCGTGGCACACTCTTTGGGGAAAATAAATGTTTCTAGCCCTGAATTGATCTCTCGAATTATTCGTTCCTACACACATACATGGATGTATAGTGCTGAGTAAAGCGCAGATGACCTAAGCAATCATGTCAGTCTGGTGAAGATGGCCAGGTCATTCACAAGTAAATCATTAGCGGATTACTCGTTAGTGCCGTCAAAAGTTGTTCAAATGGATTAACAATTTATCCGGAAGGAGTAACATTCACTCTCCCAGGGATGATTTCACGGGATCCACAGTTTGTCCTCATGAGAGTAACATTTGCTCTCCCAAGGATCATCTCTGAGGGTCAACAGTTAGTCCTTATGAGAGTAACATTTGCTCTGTCAGGGACCATTTCCGAAAAGCAACTGTTAGTCCTTACAGGAGTAACCATTAGTCCTCACAGGAGCAACCCTTAGTCCCTTTGCAGTTAATCCTTCAAAGACTAACTGTTTATCCTCTTGCAGTTCATCCCCAAAAGGACTATTGGTTGTGGCAAATCAGTTGATCCCCAAAAGGACTAACCTCCCTACCCCTTTTAGTCCTTTTTTTCTTAGAGTGTAGCTCTGCTCGTACTTTAAGCGAGTTATCACAAGCATTTGTGCCCGCGGCAGTTCTGCACCGTTCTGTGCAAGCACAGGGGTGTGCTTGTCAGGGGCCGAGCGCCAGTAGTCGAAACAACACGCACATCTCACTCATATGCGCACCCCTCCGTAACACGCAAGAAATAAAATGCTCATTTTTAATCAGTTAATCGTTGGGGTTTACCGTCCCAAATTGCAAAGTGCAAACGCGCCTCTGGCTCCTATATTTAATCGCATCTAGCACGAACTTTCGCTCACGGTAGAAGCTGCTTTTTCGCTCAAAACCAAACATGCCAACGCCGCCGAAACCAAGCTGTCGCGATAGGGGAAAAAAAAAGACGCGACTTGCATCAAGCGGCTGCGAAACGGCGAGAGAGAAACGCCAGAAGCACGATAACAGAACCGTACGACGCTTGCGTGCGCGAGGAAAGAAAAAAGAAACGGCGAAACAGGGAGAGGAGAAACGTGCGCGCGCCCGAAGCAGCTGAAAGGCTGAAACCCTGAAACTTTGCCGTCGCCCGTCGTTGTCTTCGCCATTTTGACGCGTTGTTCAGTTGTTGAAGTTTGGTGATTGCTCAGCTGCGTCGGCGGCGTGTGTAAGTACGTGTGTGCGCGACTGTGATCTCGACGCTGGACGTGAACCGCATTTAGCGACGGCAGTGCAACATCCCGTGCTGTGTGCGCGTTGGTTTTGTGATTGTCTGCAGACTCAACTGCGTGACTGAGTGCCCGGCCAACACATGGTTCGGTACAGTCGGGAATATGAACGGTAAGTGGTGCCTCTGTTTTCTCTGCTTCGCGTCCTATCGTCGTTCAGATGTGTAATAGTGCATGCTGTGTCGCCTGTAAAGTACAATAAATAACATTAGGCGCACATACGTGTGATGCCTGATGCGCGTTTAAAAAGCTTTTGTGAAGGCACAGACGTCGCACGGCCAGTCTATCGAAGCTCGCATGCGCCTCGATAAAGTCAATTTGTGCGTTATAATTTATTTGCTTCCCATAAAGCGTGAGTGCGGCAGCGTGTTTGCAGAAAATATACACTTACGCGAAAGCCCGCGGTTATCATGCCGTAATAAGTGATTTAAGGCCAACTATGTTTTCATTTGATTCAGTTGTCATTCTTGGCCGCCTCAGTGGTACAATGGTTACGGTGTTCGGCTGCTGACCCGTAAGTCGCGAGTTGGACCCCGGCCGCGGCGGTCGCATTTCGATGAAGGCGAAATGTTAGAAGCTCGTGTACTCTTCGATGTCAGTGCACGTTAAAGAACAGGCCTCTGAAGTCTTCATTAAGGCGGGCCTCATATTATAGTTTTGGCACGTGAAACCCTCAATATTAATGTTATTATTAGTATTCATACTGGATGTGTTTGTGCTTTTCTTCAGTCTCAGTGTCGACTTGTGTGCGTTATTAACCTGTGGCATCACCCGGCGCTCATGTTTTGGCAGAATTTACGCTGGATACAGAGTGCACTGGGCGCCCTTGTTCTTCCGCCGTGCAACTATAGAAATTTTATCGAGGCACAGAATATTAGTGAGAATGCTTTTCCATAACATTTTTGCATTACACTTTTTTTCCGTGTCTAAGACAAAAAAAAAAGCATTTGCATCAATATCGCAATAAAGTTATTTTCCTTCATTCCTTTGCATCATTATCATACCATGGTCTAATGACGTTATTAGGTTGAGTTTAATTGACTAGTGGGAATAAATTCTGCTGCAGGGATATAATTATGGCGATATGTGACAGTCATCTGCTAAGTGACAGCGTATGTGGTGAAGCACATGTATTTTACGGTATTGTCACTTAATTAGTGACATATATCAGCACTGGAACCTTCCTGGATTTCATGTGAATATTCTCAGCCATTTGAAGATGTGTGAGCTGTGCCCAACTAATGCAGTCACATCAGCGCAAGTCAGCTCAACGCAATCGTGATCGTAGAGGGACAATCGTAAATAATTGTCTTGCATAAGAATATTATGAAGTTGTGAAGAAAAGCTAAGCAGCCGTTTAACATTATGGCAGTTAAAAAAACAAATAGTGTTCGGCAAGGACAAGACATCTTTAGTCATTTGTTATGGTTTACTTCTGTAACCCACGTGTAAGCTTCCTACATTCATGCTTCTTGATGAATGTAAATATTGAATTTACTGCGGCGTCAGAAAGCAGTAGCACGCAGGTCACCGGATAACTCCATCGCAAATTCACAAAGGACGTGCTGTTGTGCGCCTACTCCATGCTGTACCATGCTCTGTTTTCAGCTGTTTCATTAGAATGATACCTGGTAAACAACCTAATTTAAAAGAAACTCAAATGCTGTGATTTTGACGAAATAGGTGTGGAGTGAGCTTGAACCTGCAAGTATTTGGTTTTTTGGTCTCACCACAGAGGCAGTGCTAATTTGGTTGGCCATAGTGTGAAGTACTTAGGGCAAGAAAAACGCAGCACACATGGAGGTACAGTGGAAAACCGATTGTCCCTTGTGTATCTTCCTTGTGTGCTGCGTTTTTCTTGCGCTAAGTAATTTTTTGTCGGTATGCGCCAACTAGACCCTCATGAAGTCTTGTGTGGTGTGAAGGTTATCAATGTTTGCGCAGTTGGCAATGCTACACTACTGAACTTGATGTGTATATTTCGAAATGCTCCAAGACTTTATTTGAAAGAAGGAAAGGAAGACATAAATGGTAACACAGGCATGTTTGCCAGCTGTTAATCTGGCTGGCCATGCTGTGCAAACGAAGGGCGTACGAGGGTAAAAGATAACAGAGAAAAACTTTACAGGAAAGAAGAGTATGACACCTTTTAAAGCCTGTCTCGAAGGTCACTTTGTGTAGGAAGCACAGCAATGCTTTTAATGCTAATAATAAATGGGAGCAGCAATGACAAAAATCTTACAGCGTAATGCTGTGAAATATTTTTTCTCGTAGTAATAGAAAAGCCTTATCCACACTGTCAGTTTGTGTATTGTGTGTTGAATTAATTTTTCGTGTTCGAGTGCTTTAGGATAATAAATTTAAGAGCTAAAGAAGTGTTTCATGCATGGACGTCAAAGTGAATTTATGCCAGTTATCTGATATAGGTACTGGCGTGCTTTACAGCTGATCAGTGCGGCGTGAAATACTGAGTCACTTAAAAAGGATTGGTTCCATGCACCTCGTGATTTAAGTTATCACGGTTAGCAAAATTTTTGCATTCGTTTAGACTTGATAGTTATGTTTATTGCATGTCTAGTGTGTTGGCTAGGTGACATTTAAGTTAATGTCAAGCAGTAAGCAGGATGGAAAATTTTCAGAGAATACGTATTTCGTCATTGACAGCAGCAGGATAGTGCATAACTTATAGGCAGGCGCTGTATACACTGTTGGTTTAGTCAGATACACGTGCAGTACTAACAATGTTGTCTAGGTGTTGCTTTGACATTAGCATGGTTTTAGATTTAGATGTACATTAAAGAATCAAGGGTGTGCACTGTGGCATGCCTCATAAGTATATATCTATATCTTTTCCCATCTAGCCCAAGTTTTAAAATAATTTATTTGGTTGAACTTGCAGTAAATTTTGAGGGTGAATGAATTATTTTTCTTGTAGGAGTTGCCTCCATGAAACAACAAGCAACACTGTACACTAGCCATCGTACCTTGCTCTTTTGCTATGTGTATCAAAACATGGCAGAAATACATGGACAAGCAATGAGCTCAGTCTTTCTGTATCATATTGCTACATCTTTCAGATTTTATAATAAAAGCATGCTGCACTCGTTGGAGATCTCTCAAGGCAGCGTTTCAATTTTTGTATTTTTGTGATGTTTTTTACAAAAAGTCTGCAGTAAGAGATTTCATGCTAGTCTTTTGTAGGGAATTCATTTGTATGGATGCAGAAAGCCTAATACACTTCTTTATTTGATATCTTTTTTTCAGGAAGACTAGACACTTCTGGCGAAGCAGCGAGAGTTCTGGCGCACCTGTTCGTCTACAGGACGGCCTGTTCTGCGAACACTCATGGGCCTTACAGTACACTATATTGACGATCTTGTACATCACTCAGCATTTAGGATTGCCAGCACTTGGACTCCTGCAGTGTGTTATGCACGATGCTGTGTCCGAACTTTCCAATAAGAGTACACATTTTGAAAATTTTATATGTCTTGAAAAAGGATGTAAACTCATTTAGCTGACTGAACTTAATTCCTGGCTGTTTTACAACCTGTATTTATAGCCTGTTCAATTTTTATGCAACCTCATGGCATATCCAGTCCTTGGCTCTAATGTGTCAAGCCACCACCAGTATTGATAGGCAATTTTTAATTTAAAACTTGTTATTGCCTAACGTAACTTTCCAGCCATGGTATTCGGATTCATTTTACATGAGGTAGTTTCGCATGAGCCATAAATTCAGCTATTAAAGATGGTGAACTACTTTACCGGTAGCAAATGATGGCACGGCACTAGCTGGCATGAAAATATTATAACTGTAGGTCTACTACTTAAGCATAATATTCCGGCGAATCATGGTTGTGAAATAATGCCTAGTTCCCAAGCTTGATTTTAGAAATTTGCATCATCATATGAAAATATGTGAACAAAGGCAAGCGTGTTTACAAATTTTGTCAGGTGGATCTATGGTCGACACCACAGGTCTTTATGCAACAAAGTTGACTGCACAGTCGTGTATCCTGTTTCACGCCTGAGGGCAAACTAATGCAATATAAAGAAATTGTACACTACCATGCCTATTCCACAGTCGCATTTTTCTCAAAAGTGTTGTAAGCCTTCATTGACTTATCGAATTGCCTTCATTTTAAGCAGACACCAAGTCCCCTGTGCATGCCGTCTGTTTGGTATTTAAATGCATACTGGCATTGCTAAGTATATGTGTCGTGCCTTGTGATGTTTTTTTTTCTGTACTTTCGGTTGTGCTGTGTATCTTGTTTCCTGTGTTCAATAATTAGCATACGTTCTGTACTGTAGATGAAAATGTGTATTTTTACATTGACATTATGGATGTTATTGTTTTGATTCCAATAAAGTACTACAATTCACATTTTTTGTATCAATTCATGTTTAAGAATTTCTAGTGCATTCAAACAAAAAAGAGCTTGTATTATGCAAAAGAAATTGTTCAAACACTGACATATAGATCAGTGGGTCTCAGCCACGTATGTTTCGAAAACCCCTTGTGGAATGAACAGTGGACGTGATGAAGGTAGGTGCCATAAATTAACTCATGTATTGTGAAATAGGTGCCCTTTATTTCACTGTGCGAAAGAATGGTCAAACTGAAGTGTCACGCCAGTTTGATCTCAACAGCTTGTCAATAAGTTGTGCGGTCTCCAGCCACATTCCACCTGTTTCTAGCTATGCTTGCTCCTCAAATATGCAAGCCTGGGAACTGCATATGTCGCAAGATAACGGCAACTGAAGATCTGCAGCCATCTCATGGGGATGGAAAAACGTAAGTCAGCCCCGCCGCAATGCAAATCAGTTGTGCGGTGAAGCATACCAAAAATCAGATGGGGCCCCTTGTAGTGGACAGTATGCCTCAGTGGCGTAGCCAAGGGGGGGGGGGGTTGGGGGGGGGGGGTTCAAACCCCCCCCGAAATTTTCAGTTTTGCTTGCGTATATATGCACGCACACATACAAACGCACGCACGAACATACATAAAGTATGGTTGAACCCCCCCCCCCGAAAAAAATTTCTGGCTACGCTACTGGTATGCCTTGAAAAGGGGCGGTTTTATCTTTTCGAGGGGGGATACTGTAGATAATCCTTGTGTTATACCAGATGGACTGAACAGATGATTCTTGCAAAATATGCAAATAAGCGACAGGCAGTGAACGGAAACAGACCAACATTCATCGAACATGGATGGGTTGATCATTTATCAATGGTAGCATAATTTGTATAATGAGTTTGGCCGCACCTAAAGGTACACGGGGTAGTACGAGTGCTCGTGGCACCACTTGTGACCTGCTGTGACAAAAGATATCCTACGAAATATAAATAAACGTTATTTTCAGAAGAACAGCTGTTTCACTGAGGCATACAATTACGCCATTTTTCTAGCAAATACTGCACAATTTCTTCAGGAGGACCGCCAAATACATGCGGACGTTCGCAACAGAGAAGCGCAACAGTATTATCTTGTTATTATTAGGGAGACATGTCACTCGCGAATTAGTGGAGCTTGGTGCACGCCTACGACGTTCATTATAATGGCGCGCGACAGCAGTGGCGTAGCCAGGGGGTGGCACACCAGGCACGTGCCCCCCCCCCCATCCCCCCCATTTTTTTTCGCCATGGCATACAGAGCGAAAAATGACCATTCCAAGGAGGTGCCCCTCCCGAAATCAAGGCGGTGCCCCCCCCCCCCCCCCCCGAAAAACATTTCTGGCTACGCCCCTGCGCGACAGTGAAGAGTAAAGGTTATTTAGTGAAAAGGTAGCTAGTCTCCGTGTATAAAAGCAATTAAATACTGACTATGACTAATTGAGAAGCACTGTATATCGCGCCTCAGCGCGCGTTAAGTGCTCATGGTGGAAATATTCGTCTAACTGCTCGGAAGGTGCCGCTGACCCGGCGTGCAGCCCGCAACAGTACGTACGCGCGCAATAAATACACATGGTTGTATATGTAAACGATAAAATACCCTTGTAACTCAGGCATTGACTTATGTAACAATGAGATGCCATAGCACATGGTCTACGAACAGCTGAGAACGCACTGGTGCCACTGAAAACACTTGCGGCTCGCGGCAAAAATAACCAGAATCACTCAACAGCACACGCTCGTAGAATACACATACGTGAGTTTCGCTACCTGAAGGTACTTGTCACGCTGATATCTGCGAATTTTGGGCGAGAAAGACATCCACAACTTAGCGTGAACACTCAAAAGGACACACGTTTATCATTTTGCTTGCGGCACGACAGACGACGAACCGAAGTCGGAGCATAAGGTGCTAACGGAGGTCTCCGCGAGTTCATGACGCCGCGTAATCTATTTACCAACTTAATGCAGGCGCAATGCACGCTGACGACGCAAGAACACAAGTTGCAAGCTCCTCCCCCTTTTTTTTCAAAGCACTTTGTGAGTACATATGCTTGAGAAAAGTCATCGCAGCATGCGGTGGCTCTGTGGTGTAGTGGTTAGCGTGTTTGCTCTCGGTGCGTGTGGTCAGTGGTTCGAATCCAGTGTTGTGTATTATTGGTATATGTATGTATGCACTGATGTATGTCTTCTAATTACCCCCCAGAATTAAGTATCAATGATATTAATCCGTCAGACGCTCTTACAGTGCCAGAATTTTTTTTTTTTTGCAGCCGCTTTGGCCGCCTATTAACAGCACGCCACGCGTAAGCGCTGCAGGCTGTATGACCTAGAATCTTTGAAAAGCCACGTCAAGTCTATTGTGTTGCTTTCTCTGGGAGCCCGCTGCGTAGTCACATAACGAATTGACTAGCAGCGCCGTAATTTGGACAGATTTTATGCCTGCAGGCGTGGATTCGAGCGAGTGTTCGACTGGCAGTGTAGCGAAACGCTTCCAAACATCACGCCTTCATTAACATCTCCCGTCACGACAGCGGGGGAAGGTTCTCTTTAATCTAAGTGTTGTAATCGCGAGCGCTCTGCGTGTTTTGGTTGCGTAGATGTGTGCGTGTATGTATTTGTCTTTCTTTTTTGCGCTTGATTAATTTTATACCAGAGCGATTTCAATGTGCCAGCTTTACTCTCTCGGTGGGAGTGCTTTCACTCTATCGCAGACGGAGTACTGTACTCCATGAGAGGGCGTTGCATCACTCTCTTTCTAAAGAGAGTAGTTTCACCCCGGAAAAAGGAGTGCCCTGCGGGACAAGCCAAAACTCTCGCAAAGGGCGTAAAAGCACTCCTTTTGTTCTAAGAGTGCGGTGTGCGTATGTTGTGGTTGTGTGTTGACTTCTGGTTCCACCGTGGGAAAGTACGCAAGCTATACGGCTGGATTTAAACTGAAGGCAGTGCAGTACGCACTGGAGCATGGCAACCACGCTGCAAGAAGACATTTCGGTGTTGGCGAAACCAGTATTCGGTAATGGAGGGATCAAGAAGAAAAACTGAAGGCCACCAAGAAGACACGACGGGCCTTCCGCGGTGCCAAGACCGGCTAATATACTAACGTCGAAGAGCAACTGGTCCGGCACATACGGGAGCTTCGGCAAGACGGCTGTGCTGTGTCACTGGACATTGTGCAGACAGAGGCGCGCAGAATTGCCGAGCGCAGGGCATAGAAGCGAAGGCGTTCAAAGCCAGCGCCGGGTGGACAACTCGCTTCATGCGGCGTCATGGCCTCACACTGCGAAGGCGGACCACGTTGTGCCAGCGCTTGCCCTCGGCATATGAGGACAAGGTGGTGGACTTTCACCATTTCGTTATACGGCTCCGTCAGCAGAAGAATTTCATTCTGTCCCAGATCGGGAATGCTGATCAGACCCCGCTCAGCTTCGATATGCCGTGGAACACGACAGTGGAGGAGAAAGGTGCACGGAGCGTCATCGTCAGAACGTCTGGCGCTGAAAAACAAAGATGAACCGTAATGTTGGCGGTGACAGCGGATGAGCGCAAGCTGCCGCCTTACGTTATTTTTAAACGTAAGACCATCCCAAAGGTAAATTTTCCACGAGGCATCTACGTCAGGGTGCAGGAAAAGGGCTGGATGACCGCGGAGCTGATGCTGGATTGGGTTAAAACAGTCTGGGGTCGGCGGCCAGGTAGCCTGTTGTACCCGTCCATGCTTGTCCTGGACAGTTTTCGTGGACACCTCGTAGACGGCGTACGAGATCAGTTTAAGGAGATGCGCACAGACATGGCAGTGATTCCGGGCGGCCTCACATCGATACTGCAGCCTTTGGACGTGTCATTGAATAAGCCTTTCAAGGACAATGTTCGAAGGCTGTATACCAACTGGATGGCTGCCGGACAACATCAGCTGACTCCAGGTGGCAAGATTAGGAGGCTGCCTGTGGAAATGCTGTGCGCCGGGATCGTGGAAGCCCGGCAGGAGATCTCCGACGAAGTCGTCAGGAAAAGTTTCAAGAAGACGGGTATCTCGAACGCACTGGGTGCGAGTGAGGATGACACGTTGTGGGGTGCGGATGATTCGGACGCTGAAAACGAGTCCCCCTCACAGCGAGGATGAATGTGTGCTCTCCGACTCTGACTCCGAATAGGGGAAGGTGCGGAGCACCTAGGACTTGTGTGTAAATAAATTTGAAAGTGTGTGTGCAGTTGACGGCTATCGCTTGTTCATTAAAAGGTACGTAGGTCGATTTTAGTTTTACTTTTAAGCTGAATTTGTTGGTAAATGTAAAAGTCATATACTTCACATATGTTCAAACTTATAGCGCGAGAATTCGAAGTCGAAAATTTTTGAAAATTTTACCCCGCGTAATAGGCGCACCCGAACTTCGAGCCGGATTTTCTGAAAAAAAGTGCGCCTATTATGCGAGTAAATGCGGTATGTGTGAATAGACTTCGTCACAAACGTAAGCTGATTTAAGGCTGATAGTAAGGCTGATGATGAGTAGATGGGACCATAGGGCGGCAATAAAGGTGGAGCTCACTCAGACTCACGCAAGAAATATATTTTGCGCTTAGGGCCCACTCACCAATATTTTATTCAGCCGGACTCACTCAGACTCACTAGAATTTTCATTAACAAGACTCACTCGGACTCAAGCTCACGAAAATAATAGTCACCTGGACTCACCCATACTCACAGTTTGATCTGGGTCTGAGTGAGTCGACTCATGAGTGAATTTGCCGACATGTGTATGTTCATTTAAACCTGGTAGTATTAGTCAGCGCCGCTAGAAGCCACGACGGCGAGTATCGAACACTCTTTTTCTGCCTGCTGGCATCATGAAGCACGTGATCTTTGTTACGAGCTGGAAGCTGACCAATATTACCTCGCGTACTACCTGAAGGCATCCAGTCTGCCAGGACCTGAACCTCTTTATGAACAATATAAGGGAAATTTTAAGGGCTTGTTTGCCTGTGTTAGGTACGGTAATTGGAACTAACGCACAAGTGTTTGGAGCATCGGGGGCATTATCCGAAGTTGTCAGGTTTGGTCCCTGCCAAAGGCAAACTATCTTTTCGTTCACTTTACTTTCCTCACATTTACATCAAAATTACTAGAAATAACATCCCCTATACTTCTCTTGGCTTTCTTATTCTACTTAACATTGTGTCTGACACATAAAACGAGCCCTTACAATTCTTCTTTATTTCATTCCATATGATTGAGTGATGCCCACTTCACACGAAACAAATGTCTAGCATGCATCTTCTCACAGGCAGTCAGGTTTCGCCTTCCATATTCAGATATAAATATTAACAGCGGTTGAGTAAACAGTGAGCCCCACTGACCTCCGTGTACCTTTTTTAAATTCTGCTAGACGTATGGTAAGGCAGTAGTTTCAACTTTCTTGTTGTGCGGCGCTTTGTCAACAAGCTTCGATTTTCCATACTTTTTTGTTTGATAAACTTCTGTTTGTCTTCAAAACTAGCATCTTTCCTTACTTTGAACCACCACAGGTGAATACATGCTAGTGGCCATTTGAATTAGCACCCATAGTTAGTGATGAACCTATCTGAAAAATTCTGTCAGTACAGTGCTCTTTTTTTATGCCCGTTTTTTTTTAAACTGATGTGCCCCACTCTATGCAATTCTGGCTCACGAAGCACTTCTTGACATGTGCTTCACGTAAAACAGATAATAGTTGTCGGTGACACTAGCCGGACTAAATAGAATTTTCCCACCAAAATAATACATAGTTGCGAGACGTGCCTTGCCAGCCTTAATTGGACAGACAATGCTTGTGCATATTTTTATTGGTTCAACACCATCGACACTGAGTGTTAAAGTTTTGCTCAGTAGTGTTGCTTCTTCTATTACAGGAACAAGCCCTGCTTACCCCATACCCTGGTGCAGAAGGACATGTTGGCACCGCACTTCACTATGACAGACAGCTTGTTTTTCAAGTGTAGTCACTGTGTTCTGGAATAGCTTACTTTTTTGCGTCTCATTTGGAATACACATGGAAAGCACACGGAGTATTCTTGTTAATAGAGCGTGTATTATTCAACTTTCATACACAGAGCTGTGTTTCGAAGCTCTTGACATGACTTTTTTTTAAAAGGCAATGCAGATTTCTGCACTACCGCACTTTTTTCACAAAAGTACTTCTATCCTAGCACTAGTTTCGTAAAAATTTGATATTGCTGTTAATGGTAACCTTAGGATTGGCTTTACCTTTGCGTAAGGATGGTAGCGGGGTATTTAAACCACCACATGAGTGCTGTATAGGCGATGCCTGTATATGATTTTATATGGTGCCATGGTTCCTGACTACTCAACTACTCGTTCTGTGACTGGTCACTGATAAGTCATTGACCCATGTATGCCTATTTAGTGTATTGTGCCTTGGGAGCCAGTGCAAGAAAATGCAGCGTGAAATTTAGGAAAATGTAAAAGCTCGGTGTAAGTTGCATTCAGTGCAGCAGTGATTTTTCACCTGCTGTGATCTCTTCAATTTACATCATGATTACTACAGTTAAGACAGTTATTGTCCCCAGTGATTTCCCTGGCCTAATTGTCAGTTGAATCACTATTGTGTTCAACAAAGAAACGAGCCCCTCGAAAAAGCTCCCCTTCTTTCATTCATTTGCATTCAGCTGGCATATTATAACTGCAAGTATGCTAGTTAAGGTCAGTTACAAACTTACAATCAATGTGTAGTGTGAGTTTAGGTGTTGTAAAGTTGCATTACGTATTTAATTTGTTGTGTGTGTGCTGGTTTGCCACATTGTCATTTCAAGTGCATTACGCTGGAAGAGTTGAAGCTTAGACTATTTGGAATGGATTCATTAGAAAGCATTAGCAGAGCATACAACATCAGGAAATGGACAAAAGAAACAGTGCACCTTGTATCTGCTTGATAGTGCCTTCAGGTTCTTTATTTTGTTAGTGAAGTATATAGGTGCATCCATGCAATGTATATGAGGATATCCAGGCTACCTGTTTTTCGAAGTGTTATATATGCGTACAATGGGAAAAACGTCCATAAACCCCCTAGGGGAATTTCTGTCACTGGTATTGTGTTTGATTAAAACAAGTGTGGTAAGTTTATCTCTTTACGCATTATAGTTAATTTCTACATATTTTTTTCTTGCGCATAGTTATCCACAGCACCAGAGCTGCAGAAACACGCATTTTTAATAAATTAGGTGGCTTCAGGGTCGTAACTAGGGGGAGTTGAGGGGGTTCAAACACCCCCTGAAATTTAGTCATGCTTTAACATTTCGGGTGATACTAAATTATTTACGTGCCTTCAAATCGAGCACCAGTTGCCAAAGTTAGCCGTTCTACACATAAACACCCCCCGAAAGAAAATTCCTGGGTACGGCCTGTTGTGCCTCGCACAATTACCACCTTGACGTCATCCTTCGAAAGGCGGCGGATACCGAGAATCGTGGGCTCTTCGCCTCGCCCGACGCTAGTCGTCGTTCGCCCGCTCGTCTCGGCGACCGGGAGCAACATTCCGGAGCAGGTTGCGGTGGACAAACAATAGCGCTCTGCGCACCAGCAGTGTCGACTAGTTGGCGCCATGCAGGTGCCAGCTGTATGGCCCATCCTATCCAGGGGCGTCATGAACGAGCTGTCAATACCCCGAAAGGGTTATGCAGGTGTCTACTCGCTGACGCAGTGCCGATGTCAACTTTCTGACCTCACCTGTCTTCGTGCGTCGTCGACGAGATGCCATTTCCCCGAAATGTCCTTCTGGGGAATCTTCAACCAACCGACGTCAACTGACCTTTGGAGGCACGGGCGTGGTCGTTCTTATGCTCCTCCCAGTCCTGCAGGATTGGAGGACTCCTGGCCACGGCGTGGAGAGGAGAATGTGGGGGTGGACCCCACCATTCCGGTTTAAGGCGGCGCACCGAAGAGCGCCGAAGTGGTTCACAAGTTGTTCACAAGTTGTTGATGAGCTGTTCTTGAGCTGTTCTTGTCTAATCATTGCGATCATACGATGTAAATATTGTACATAAAGCTTTTTCTCTCTTCAAGTCGTCATGATGAATGCACCGGGCACGTCACCCACTCGAGGTCTCACCGGCTACGCTACCCGAAGGACGCCGGTGGTCCGCGACTCCAATTTCGCAACAGGCCCTGGGTGGCTTTTCCTTAGAAGTTTTGCTGATTTCTAGTCAGAGGCAATAATGTTATTCGCAAAGTGTGATTGAATTACTGTATTTCAGTTAATCGTAACTTTTCAACTGTACCATACCAATACGTGATAAGTATGTGTACTTTAAGTACTTTATTTGATGGCATTTGGCTGGCACTGATGCGCCGTGCCTGTTCTGTACAAGTCTTGTTGTCCATAAATATGCTCATTCCTAGAAACTGAACACGAGCAGTACTATGTGTGCATTTTGACGTTCACAATAAATATTCTGTCAGTCTTCAGTCTGTGTGCTCTCGTAGTGCATAAACGGGAACTTTCAAAAATTCCTGTTTTCTTGCTTTGGTGTTTCCGCCGTAAATAAGCCCCACCGTAGCTTTAACTCGCTTCTGAATTTTTGAATTGCAATCTTGCAAGAATGCTTCCTCAGAGGGAATTATTTTGGCTGCAATGGTTACTCCCACTCAATACCAGAAGTACTCCCAAGAAAGGTAAGCTAAAACGCCCTAGATTCCACCTATTTACTCTGAAATTAAATTTAAAAAAACAAAGAATGTGGTCACGTGAAAATACTCCCGTTCTGCCCCCCTTATAACGCCCAGAAGGGGGTAAAATAATATCTTAATTACACCTAAAATGCTCCCAAGTAAGAACCATAAAACCCCGTGTGCCTTTCACCACGGGTGACAATGGGAGTAAAGTTTTTGCCCAACCTACGCCCTATATATGCCCTTCCGTGGGCGTTTTTATTTACACCCATCTTGTGGGCATACAAAGATGTACAGATGGGTGTGATCTAGAGGACAAGCCAAAAACCCCCACCTGGGCGTTTTTCTGTTTAGAATGTATTGATGGCACTGGAATGCCATCATCGGCGCAGAATGTTCGCTGTGCGCTCGCCTCAACTTTACGCATATTGCCTGTACAACGTGGCACCTGGGAGCATTGAAGGGTTTTTGACAGGACATTCAGCCTCCTTTTGAATGCCTCGTATCATGACTTCATGCTAATAGGAAGCACCCGAACTTTAAGCCTTGATGTCTCCCACTAATTAATGCTCATTCGCTTTACACAATCTGTGTTATGAGTGGGGGCCATACGCGTCCGCACGGGGGGGGGGGGTGATTACGTGATTCTCGCAAGAATCACGTTATTAGCGTGTCTATTCACGTGCCACGTTCCCGCCAAAACCGCGTATTGTCACGTAAAACCTAACGCCATTTCGCAACACTTAGCAATACCTTGGAAAACCTAGCAAAAACGTAGCCAAGCTGCTATGACACGCTAAGTGACCACCAGCTCCACGATGACTCAGTCTTGCGCCCACTAGTGCCAGCTGTCCTCCTATTTTTTTCTCAAGTTTATCGTGCTGGTTTGAAAGGTTTATCAACGCTGACCCTTCGCGTGGCCGCACCTGTGAAATCCATGCGCCGGTGCGACAGCACTCCCTCAAAATCTGCTATATAAACACATGACATGTAAACGAAGGTAGTGTCTCGAGAAGAACCGTTGGTTCGCGTGTCCACGCATCCAGGCATTAGTGATCGGGACGTTATAAAGAAAGCGGTGTACTTACGATGAGCTACACTTAGTAGGGAAGCTTGTTGACGCTTGTCTGGGGCAAACACTTGGCGCGAATGGTGACAATGTCGTCCCATACAGCTGTGACATCGGACACATGTCCACTATCATAAAGTGCGGCTCCTTTCCCGCACACTATCACCTCAAAAGTAATCATTTGGGGGACGCGCACAAGCGGCAAATCGCACGCGCGCGCACTTCCGCCATGCTTGCAGTGAAAGGAGGCGTCTGCTACGCGAGCTCGCGTGCGGTTCCATGGGCCACCGCTACGCGGCTTTCGGTGGCGCCCCCTAGCCCCCTATAGGCGCTGCGCATCGCGAATTAGGTTATTGTCCTGAAGAAATCTGACTTAAATTTTAAAATCTGACGCTGCTGAGAAGTAGAAGACGATTCTAAAAGATTCACTCCGACTTAACTCAACAAAATATAGCAAAGTTACATGTAGGTGCGTGGATGACACTTTTGTTATCCTGAAAAGGGCAAATCTGGAGACCTTCCACCAGGCGCTAAACAGCGTTCACCCCGCCATTCAGTGCAC
>JALIZH010016895.1:0-27161 GCA_030522465.1 Rhipicephalus appendiculatus
ATTGATGAATAAATAAAACCATTTTGAATAAGTAAAACCACAAGTTTAAAAAGAGCCATGGCGCCATCAGGAAATTTTCGTCGCCAACGGGGTCCAAAAGTAGCCAATTTGACGCAACGTAGCCACCAACGGCAACGCTGGTCATCGCTGCTGCACGGGACCGAATGTTTAACGTGCTGATGGTTTGCAAACAGATTACGCCGTCATCATTACTTGCGCAGTCAGCAACACGGAGTTCTCCTTCAACGGAACACAAGCATTTAACACCCCATTCAGTAGCACTTGCGTAACAGCCATGCCCAGGCTGTAGCCGTGCGTAATTCACTGCACTCGGATGTTGCAGGTTCGATTAGCACGATCGAAACATGAACATCGAAAAGAATACACACGAATGCTTTTCGCTTCGACTTTTGCGAAAATTCGTCGAACAACAATGCCGTTCGGAATGTACCGGTGAAGTACAGGAGAAGATAGCCGACCGGGAGGCGTGGATTGTTGCCGTGACTGCACATTTCATCGCTCTAACCATTTCTCTTCGACCCTGCTCGTGGCATGCAGCGCTCCATCCACAATAATTGCGCTACATGCAATACACAAGATAAACTATGCGTTTATTTTGATCTCGCTGACGGGTATTATACATTGAATCCATCAAAGTGACTTGCGGGCGTGAAAAAACATTAACGCACGAGGGCACGTGAAGTGCAACTCGCTCCTCGTGAGTTAGCACCTGATCATTCATTGCCGCTGTCACTCTCCGTGCTTTCACAGCCTTCTACGTCCAGTGAAAAATCCTCGTCGTCAAGATGGTTTCTCTTAACATCCCCGATGAAAGCAATCTGAAGAATTTACTCTGCCGAACGACATCGACCAGTCCGAGTTAACATGGTAACTGGGCGCGCAGAACATTTTTGTTCTCAAGCCGGTCAACAAGCAAATCCCTGGCAGTGTGCTGCCACCTATCAACAAACGTACAAAAACAAGTGGCGCAGCGCTGGCCGATTTGAGACTGCTTCCGAGCCTGCGCGACTTCCCCCGTACAATGTTATGGGATTCACGCGGTACCAAAAAAAAAAAAGTGACGATTGCTATACGCAAGTAAAACGACGTGAGTTTCAACTGAAGAGGTCAGACGATAAGATTTAACTAACCTACGTGGCTACAGAAAACCTCGCGAAGCTGTTATGAGTACGCTGTGCACTGTCACTGAAAGCGCGAGTTGCCACGTATTTTCACGAAGACTTCCCGTCTCGCAAGAACGGATCAGCTGATTTATCGTGTTACAGAGGGCCCGGTTTGTTCACTGATTCGGGAAACATGCAAGGTCGTGGTGTTCGTTTCTTGCTAACGCGTTAACACTGAGGCTAGCACAGCCGAACAAGGGAGAGACTGCGTAGAGCTGCCATTGTGTCGTCTATTAACCATCCTTGAGAGGACGCTCCCGAATTCGGCTTGGTGGCGCGACAGTCTATGGACATTGCGCATACAACTCACATTCAGACGACGTGAGGCCTGTATCATAGAATTAGATATGTAACCTTTATAAAATTGCATAGACAGCAGTGCAACCACAATACACGTTTAACCAACATTACGCCTGCATATAGGGTCTTTTTTACAAAGTAGTTTCAAGACTTCGCGTGGTTTTCTGGCAGAATACTTGATTGCCACGCAGAATACTTGGGTTCGATTTCTGCTGGGACCCTTCTACTCATTCTTTGCAGTCGCCGTGTCAACGCTGCCGCTTTCAGTTTTTCTTAGAGGGGCCCTGCAACACTTTTACAAGTAGCCATAGAATGGATTCATTAAAGGAGCTTATTGCCTCACGAATTGACCACCGCAATTTTTTTTAGAATCCGTCCAGTACGAGCGGAGTTACAAAGATTTGTCGCACGCTGCAATTGCATTTTCTCTTCTCTCCTCCCGACGAAAGCGCTGGAAGCTAAGCAGGGAGGGATGGCACGGGGGAAGGCGGTATGTCATGCGCGCCTCGCGACCTTCAGAACTTTTTCTTTTTTAACACGAAAGTGTTTTATGCCGGGGTCCACCAAGATTTCAGTGACGTATTTCCGTCACGGAAATGACGTAGAAAAATACGCATGATCTGAAGACAAAGAAAAAAAGTTCCGTCACCGGGAGTCGAACCTACGACCTCTCGGTCCGCGACAAGAGATGCCGGGCACGCTAACCACTGCGCCACGGCCACATACTCTGCAGACTTTAAAAACACGCCTTTTATATCTACCACTGTCCTGTCACAGTGATCTTACTAAAGTGAAGTAATGCATCATAACTGTGAAATCCACGATTAGTTTCTTCAGAACGTTGTTTCTACGCGTCCATTTACTCAGAACGTTGTTTCTACGCGTCCATTTACGCCGCAATAATTCCGGTGCTCTCGCTCTCGGTCTCCCCAGAGCCTCCCCCACTGGTGGCGCCGCGGCGGCAGCCTGGAGCACTAGGCGTGCCACGCCGTCTCCGCTCCACGCGGCAGGCCGCACCGTGTGTTTTCATTGAGTGGCCGTGCTTATAGTGTCAACCTGTATTTAGGCGATGTCGTGCAGCGGCAGCTTCGGGTGCTCTATCAAGCACTCCCATAGCAATATGCAGGAGTTTCGTGACGAGTAGACAAGTAGTGAAGCACCCTGATGCATATTTGGTGAATGTAACCTTTTCTTATTTGACGACATATCATAGCATTCTTATTTGCACCTTATATCGGTTATTGTATCTGCATTTGCATGAGCGACTGTATACCTTGCCTACACTCAATCTCGCCACGACCAGGCAGCACCGCGTGAACTACAAACTATAAGCAAGCCATAGGCTTGCACAGCATACCCTTCAATATGACTGGCTTAAAGCTGGTAGCGTCCAGGCACTTTGCCTTGTTTGGAACGCGCCCTGTCCCACCGATACGTCATACATTTATCTTGCTTCGATTGTACCTGGTGTGCCGTTAGATGTTGTATTGCCAATCACGGGTAATTCTGGTTGCGAAGGCAAACAGAGTGTAGGATTAGGGTCGGGGCCTCAGAGCTAGTGGCCAGCTGGAGCCGTAAGACATGATACGTATGAAGTGCGAACAAAGATATACCATTACGGCACAGCTCCGGCGTCCTACTTACCGGCCGCTGCGCCAAATAAGAGCGCGAGCCGAAGAAATGGAAGGCCGCTAGCGAGGAGAAAGAAGGCAGCCCAAGATGCCGGAGTGCAGGAACAATGACGAGAACAGCCAGGAAAGGAAGAAAGATGAGGAAAAGGATATTTATGTGGAGTCCAGAGACGAGGACAGAAGAGCCGCCGGTCCAAGTGCGGCCGGCCGAAGAAGAAAGAAATGACGAACGCAAGCTCCTCGTTTTCGTTATAGAAGAAAACGAGAACATCTAGTGGCACGTGAATCCCACAACGATGTCTGCTCTGCTGTGTTCGGCTTCATAAATGCCACAAAAGATCACTGTGTTAGTCTACCGCCTGCACATTACGCATTTTACCTTATTGGATGTTTCATTTCTATTCTTCATCTTAATTTCCAGTGTTTTTAGCCTCAACGCCTTCATCTTAAGCATCCGGCCGTCCGGCTCTTGGCCCATTCCCCTTTGTGGTTGAGTGCTATCATGAAGGGGGAATCATCATCACCATCGTCATCATCAGGCCTGTCGGTCAACAGTGCCGGTAGGTCGAGAAAGAGAAGCTGGAGGAAACCGAAAGCGAAGGGATTGAAGAAATGGTGCTGAAGACACCGAGGGCCCGACGACAAACGATGGCGAGCTATTGGTGGTCTTTAAGGTGTACTTTGATGGCGCAGATACGGAGGAAGAGAAAACTAGCAGTTGTTCCGTGTACGAATACAACCGATTAGCGAAGCTCCTTAGAAATGGGACGCAAACGACTAAGTAAGTATTGAAACTGTTGGCGGGGTCAGCGCTTAGATTCGGCCGCTCTAGCATGTACGGCAGGACCCTGTCGGCGTAGCCGTTGCAGCTTCGCTCGTTAACCGCAGGATCCTGTTGCCGGGCTCGTGTTGCTGCCACTGCTTTGTCTTTGCGTTCCGCTTCCTTGCCAGGCTGCTTATCGTCTTCATGATATTCACGTTTACGTTTCTGAGGACGACTATCCATGTTCGGTGAGCAGCCCTAACTGATCTTAAGTGGGTCCCTATTTTTATATATGTACAAACATGGTTTCGGTGAATTTCTGAATTTCTCTGTCGTTTATGAACGCGAACTGTTTCTGGGCTACGCGTCTTGTTTGTGCTGAACGCCGCGCGTCTTATTTTCTTTTTCTTCTTCTTTTTCCACTTTGTTTTACGCCAGCGTCGGCAGAGACGAAGAAAGAGGGAGCGGGAAACTATTCTGCCTCCGTTTCGAATGCGTTCGTATTCTCGCGCTTTGCGCATCGTGTAGACGCCGCCCGTGTTCCAGCGCTTAAAGCTCATTTATATTCCCGCGTGAGGGGGAGACGCCACAGCTGGCACCGTGCCATGGAGCTTCAACGGCGACGGCGACGCCGGGGGGCCGGCCTAAGGAGCTTCGCTCCTAAAAATCGCGCGGTGTCCATCGGACGTTTGCTACTGCCTCTCACACGCTTAGGGACCAAGGTAGGGGACAATCCTTAACTGCGATTTTCTGCATTTGAGTTCTTCGCTGCACTTCATCGGCGACCTACTGAGTGCACGTTTATGAGTGCGATCGGGTACAGCCACCATGTGGGTATCTAAGCCGGAATGGGACCTGTGGCTTTAGAAAAGTTCTCCAAAGGATTAGGCCACACAGTTGCCTGGGAAGACCTCGATGCTGAAGATGAGCTACATGGTCGGCCGCGCCTCTTCGCATCCTCGCTCGGTGTACCAGCCTTCATGCTATAGACACCGGTAGGGGAGTCGTCGCAGCAGGCTCCCTCGTGCAAGTTTCGTCCCTGTTGCAGAAGGAGGGACAGAAAGGGAATGGCAGTAAGAGGGACGCCGTTGAAAACAAAAAATAAGACTGTCAAGTGCGCGGGTGATACGGCACTCGCCCTGTGGTTGCCGGCGCTCGGCGGGCTGCTGGCGGGCTCTCTTGGGCGTATAAGCCGCACTTGTCTTGGCGGATATGCAGAGAGGCACTACGGGCCGGGACTCGTGCGGTGGTCTCCTAGAAGTTAGACTCGTTGTTGCGCCTAAAATAGACGACGACGTTGCGCTTTTGTTCCACCTACGAACAACTTGTGGGATTCAGGTGAGAAAACCTGGACCTTCAGAACAACCAACACATCTACGTTATCCCGAATGTGTTCCTGACTGCGCGAAGCCTAGGTGTATTACTGCTGTGGCTCCCAGGACAATCCAACGATCACAAGGGCACCCTTTGGCGCAATCATCTGTTGTCCTGTCCTTTAACCTCCTGAGACCCGGCAATGGGAAATTTGTCCAATATATTGGACATTGTAACACAGTGCACCACGGCTTTCAAAGCGCTTGCCTCCTCCCGGAAAGAAGTTTTCTCGGCTGCCTGTGGGACCCGTGCCGCCATCTAGTGAATATGGTCAAAGTCGGTGTGTTTCCCGCCTATCGGGAAGCACTCTAAATGGCGGCATGGAGCACGAACGACTTTTCCGACTGTCGCCTAAGAAGTAAGTGGATTTAGATTCATTCTTGGATGTCTTAAAGCGTATTTAAGCATTGATTTGTGTTCGTAAGAGGTTCAAGAACCAATAAATTTATATTTGAGCAAAAAATGTGGTAGTTTTTTTCCATGCGTTGGGTATTTGACAATGTCCAATATAATGGACATTGGGTCTCAATGACAACAAAATTACGACAGTAGGCTCGTGGTCTCTCTTGGCGCTCCACAGAGAGTAAAACGTTTTTTGCTGCAGTTCTCTCCTTGTTACGTTTGAACTTCACGTATTTTCCTTTGTAGGTAATAGGACCCGTGTGAGTGATGCCACGGCTGAGAAAATCTTGGAGAATCTTGGTTTGGAAGCAGCAAATAAAAGTATATTTGTGTTGCGAGATGTCTTTTTTCGGTCACTGGCCTCAACTAGGGCTTACTATCTATTCCCCAAAAAAGTCCCCCTAAGTCCCAATGTCGAATATATTGGACAACGTGCTGCGGCCAAGTGACATCACATATTGAAAAACTGCGTGAATCTTTTCACCTTTGCACTCATAAAAAGCAATTCTGAAAGTTTAACAAAAATCCATGACCCTAAATTCCCTCTGGGTCTCAGGAGGTTTTAAAGAATTCCTGAGTTTTCATTTTTGATAGCATTGCCATTGTAGCTTGTGCTCTAAGAACGAGTGTTATTATGGGCGGAGAACGCTATAGAGTGGGGTTTCCTTGACTGGCCAAATCTCTATCACCAAATTTTCCTCTTCATCAAGCTAATCGTGTTCATTTGTCGCAACACTACTTGTTGCACGCGTCTGCTCAGAACTGACGCTCGTGATTTCTGTCCCGCCAGTGAGGACACACACGGGACACATGGGGAAGCCACAAAGAAATTGCACAGACAACATCTAGGAACCCCAGTGGTATACGTAACAGTTTAATGTAGCACACTGATGTTTACATTGGTTTTCGGACAAATTAATCACCAGAAAGGAGAGAAACGGATTATTAGCTCGCTCTCTACATATTGATATTTTCTGAGGGGAGAGACATCTTCAACTGAATCGGTACACCAATTGTGGAATTACTTTGTGTTACAATTTCAGTTCTTCCTGCAAAGATGCCATTGCCACTTCTCATCATTACAGAGCATTTTCATGACGTAATATTTCATTATTACGGAACATAATTTTCAATCAAATTCACTCACGAAATCGAAACCAGAATTCCGATCAGTGCGACTAGCGGACTACCAGAATGACGTCACTGTTCACTACGTCGACTGTAGTGGTGGTGGTTCTGCATTTGTCTATATACGTGCGCTATACGCACTCTAATCCGAACCAATCCCGTACAACGACGAAGTGAAGTCAATCGATGATTGGTGCAACGAAGCTCGTTCATTCTGGACATCTCAGAAGAGTATCGTTTTCTAGTTTCGGTTTTGGTTTCACCAAGGAAGTCGGTTAGATTTCAATAGTCGTTATTAATTGCAAGCGACTGCTTTTTGCGGAGTCTGGAAACGGCAAAGCACTTTTCGCAGGAAGGGCTGTAATTTTCCCATTTGACACGGCCGCCTGTCTCCACTTATTAAAAATAATTAACTCAGCCTCTGTAATTAATATCTTATTTGATGCATCTGCTGATGATAAGGTACCTGCTACCACAAAACAAGTAGCTAGAATGACAGCGTCAAAATGTCGCTTCTTCCTTATATTTGAGTGTTTTCGGACACATTTCTTGAAACACCCTGTATGCCCTCCTATGACTCAGCTAGCTGAAGTCGAGCAATGCTTGTCCGCGCGAGAATACGCCAGGCTACGCTCACTGCACTTCGCTTCCATAAAGATGGTATCTCAGCCGTAACGCGGGAAAACTGTAGTCAACCTGTCTGGTAAGCCTCAACTCAGGTTACGAAAGGAGGTCGATCTACCCGGTAAGTCTTTGTTCAAAGTGCGGCATGGGCACCTTCTCGCTGACTACTTCGCAAGAAGTCACTTCCCACAACCCGTCGGGTGAGCCAGAATTATTAGATGTGAAGCATCTTATGGCGAAGCTTAATCCGGTGGTGGTGGTGGTGGTGGTGGTGGTGTGCCGCGTGCCCACCCTTACTGCGCATGCGCTAACAGTTAAAGAAAAAATAAAAATAAAAAACCTCCTCTCCCCCTCTCTCTCCTCTAGGCATCCCTCCCCACGGCAACCACACCCTCACTGCGCATGCGCCTCCCTTCCTCTCTCCCCTCTTACACTCCCCCCTCTCTCCATCCCTGCCCGCGGCGTCTAACTCCCCCCTGCGCATGCGCGTCCCCCCTCTCTCTCCTCTCCTACGCTCCCCCCTCTCTCCTCTACGCATCCCTGCCCACGGCGTTCACACTCCCCACTGCGCATGCGTGTCACCCCCCTCTCTCTCCTCTCCTCCGCTTCCCCTCTCTCGCCTCGCGACGCCGACGCAGGCAGCGTCTGCTAGCGAGTTTCTTGGTTGAAAAAACCGACTGCTCGCGCTGCACAACCGTTCACTGGCCATCCCGTATATATGGCAATGGATCTTGACCTCCAAGGTGGTGCCGGTGGAAGATTTCTCCTGTGCGTTGTTGAACAATAAAAATTCGCAGCGTGCGCGTTAACTAAAAGCGGAGTGCGGGTCTCTGTGTCCAGTCGGAGTCTTCTGTCTCTCATTGCCCATTAGCAGCGATTGGCATGTTCCAGTAGGAAACACCGCTCCATCACTGCGTGCTTTGCGCCTCCTCAGTTTTCTCTCCTGCGCAACGCTGCGATAGGGCCAGCGTCAACGCCACCGCCAGTGTAAGCGTTAGCGCCCGCTGCTTCACATCTACACATGGTTCCCTTTAGCGGGGAGATGGTGTAATTTTTTTTTCATTAAACCAACGCACTTTTCTAGCATTTCCAAAATTTGGAATATTTTCGCATTTGCTTCTATTCCTAGAACGATACCATAAGTAAACCACAGCTAGAACATTCAACCTGGAAAACGCAGTCGTTCGTGCACCTACTCGTAGAGATATATTTCATGACAGTGCTATGTGAAATCTGATCACAAAGTTTCGAGATAGTGAATGTCGTTAGAGTTTCTTTCAAAGCACCTGCACGCCAATTGCGTCTGCATGTGGTAATAATTGCACGATATGCTTGGCTGAATTCCGCATAGCTGGAAGAAATAGGTGATTTTAAACCTAATGTAAGCAGCCACATGTATCCACGTACATGTGTTATATTATGGCGCCAAAATATGAACTAGATGCATAAATATGAGCAGGCTCTTGATTAGCGTCTGATACAATGTCGCCTCTTCCGTTCTTTTTTTGTCAACTGGCTCGCACAGTCGTTGCAAATATTGTCAACTCAAGGCTATTAGTTGTGATTCGCGCTGGTCGGTAGTTCTTGATTTTCAGAGGAGCGCGAAGAGACGTAATAAACTACAATGTCTCCTCTTGATTGTTTACCGTTGTCCAAAGATTTTTCGAAATTATATGTTTAGTTAGCGTTTCTAATAACATTGAAAATATTGTCGCACTTACCTGCATTCCAGACATTTTACCGGAAGCGCATTTATTATGTTCCTCTGCATTTCCCTGCGCTTCTGTGACTAGAAATAAGCTTACGATAACAAATAGTAGCAGCATTGTGACAATGCCACGTGCACAGGCCAACTATTGCAACTGCTTAATAAAACTATCTTTATAGAGAGAAAGGGCGTGTACTTTTTCTCACTGTACGCCCTCATTTGGCAACCTTCGTGCTACGTACATGCACTTTCCAAATATGAGTCTGACAGTGTGATCGAATGCCCGCAGCTTCTGGGTATTCCGTTGTTTCATAAATACCAACAGCGACTAAAACCCACCCCTAATGAATTTCTTTATGTGCACTCGAGTACAAGGCATTTTGTGACTCACATTGACATGGGAATTAAATTACTGGGGGTATTATGAGTATAGGACATTCTAGCATCTGTGTGAAGCGAAATAGAAGAATCTTTTCCTATATGTCGAATCATCTGGGTCACTTTTGAAAGTTTTGAATGCCTGTTTACTCTGAGGATGAAAAAAGATCCCTTGACATTTTCTTCCCCATGTTTATCACTTGCACGTGTATATTTATATTTAAAATGACACGTTAACCCCCCTTTTTTGGAGAGTCGTGCGTACTGGGGCTTTCCAAGAGAAAGAAAACGTGTCCCTTTAAACAGGCATCATTGAATGCCTGTTTACTCTGAGGATGAAAAAGATCCCTTGACATTTTTTTCCCCACGTTTATCACTTGCACGTGTATATTTCTATTTAAAATGACACGTTAACCCCTTTTTGGAGAGTCGTGCGTACTGGGGCTTTCCAAGAGAAAGAAAACGTGTCCCTTTAAACAGGCATCATTGAATGCCTGTTTACTCTGAGGATGAAAAAGATCCCTTGACATTTTTTTCCCCACGTTTATCACTTGCACGTGTATATTTCTATTTAAAATGACACGTTAACCCCTTTTTGGAGAGTCGTGCGTACTGGGGCTTTCCAAGAGAAAGAAAACGTGTCCCTTTAAACAGGCATCATTGAATGCCTGTTTACTCTGAGGATGAAAAAGATCCCTTGACATTTTTTTCCCCCACGTTTATCACTTGCACGTGTATATTTCTATTTAAAATGACACGTTAACCCCTTTTTTGGAGAGTCGTGCGTACTGGCGCTTTCCAAGAGAAAGAAAACGTGTCCCTTTAAACAGGCATCATTGAATGCCTGTTTACTCTGAGGATGAAAAAGATCCCTTGCCATTTTCTTCCCCATGTTTATCACTTGCACGTGTATATTTCTATTTAAAATGACACGTTAACCCCTTTTTTGGAGAGTCGTGCGTACTGGGGCTTTCCAAGAGAAAGAAAACGTGTCTGTTTAAAGGAGCAGTGACAGGAAACTTTTTGTTTGGGATTTTGATGTTTTCATTAGTAGCTTTCAATCTGGTGGTCCGAACACCTTTGCTTAACTTGGTTTGAAGTGGCAAAGTCAAGCTGAGCTGAGCTTTTCTTGTCTGAATCGCGAGCCGAAGAACAGTAGGCATAACAGATGTGCTGTAAAAACAAAAAAAAGAAGAAAGACAGGTATACTAGGCAAATCATTGATGTTCCATAAAAAGACACGACGAACTCTAAAAGCCGTTTCACTGATGGCTAATAAAAGTAATTGACTTTCGGGTCATCAAACACGCATAAAGGGACTATGTTTGCCAGAAATAGGAAATAAAAGACATTGCACCTCTGTCTACATATTTTTGTGGAGTTTGTTGCCCCATACCACCTTGGTTTTCTTGGCGTTCTGTTGAGCCGGTGAACTTTCTCAAGTAGAGTGCCAGATGCACATGTATTTTCGATTTCCTCGAATCATAGAGGAGTCGTTTTAAAAAAGATTGTGCTTGGATCTTAATACACCACTAGGCAGTTCTAGTTCTGAACTTTTGCAAACGAGCATGAGTTGGCAGCTTTCTATGGTGACGAAGTCATCCAACAAAGCAAAGTAGGCATACAGGCGAACACTCCATTGGTTGCATCAATTGTAGGATAAGTTGACCACTCCTTCGTTTGCAAGAGTACAGGAATGTGCTGTGCTTAGACACTCAGTTTACCTGTGAACTATTGTATGTTTGGATTCCAGTGATGGGTAACAGGATGAGCTTGTTTCATATGGAAGACTTTTCGTCTTGAACAAGCAATTTGTGGAGATAAATGCCAACAAACGTGCGTCACGACATAGTGCCAACGCTTGAGTTATCGACCTCCGCACATAACATTTATTATATTTTCACATTTTTCTACACTTCTTGAACACCGGAGGGGTTATGTGCCGTATGGGGTCGAGTGAGCCGCTCATGGAACAAACAAACGCACTACACGCCATATCCTAGCAGACACCATAGTGCTCGTCATAGTGCGGTGCAATACACACCGTAGCGGGCATTTTACTTTATTAACAGTGAAGCTGCTCTAGCTCAGCGTAGAATGTATGGGCCGTCCCCGAAAAGTATCATCATCGCGGAACGGGTTTGTGCCCCAAATTTGGGCAAATCTCACTACTCACCGCTACGGGACGGTCTGTCATACCCCTGAAAACGAGTAGAGAAAGAGAAAAACAGAGAGAAATAAACCAAGAGTCAAAGGAAACCGGCGGAAGGAAAGATATAAATAAAGAGAAAGAAAAAAATTCTTGCCCCCAAAAAAAAATTTTTACTAGGTGGGAATTCGAACCCGCGTACCCTCAAAGGAAATGCTAACATCCTAACCAATGGGAATCCAGGCAACTTCATTTTCTTTCAGTATTTTGATTGAAATAATGGTAGCAAAGCGTCGCATACACGTGTTTAGTATAAAGTAGAAACGGGGGTGGGAAAGACAAGTGAGCGTGAGGAGGAGAGATGTGATAATGAGGTTGAGGGAAAGGTGTAGAGGAGAGAGTAAAGTGTAGCGCGAAAGAAACAGAAAGAAAAACAGAGAAAATTTCAATGAAAGAGAGAGAAAAAAAATAGACAAAAAACGGCATATCCCACGCACTATGGGAATCGATGTGATGCGAAGCAGCCAGGAAGGAGCAAATAATGCTGGACATAATATGCATGACATGATTTACATATTCGGATATCTCATTTATGTTCGCCATATAGTCACGTAGCGCAATACCAATTTTGGTGCATATCAAGCTAGCGAACTGGACGCAAGCGCACCATGAGCGTGGCTTGTAAATGCTATTGTGGATGATATGCATGCCAAGATTTTCATGTTACCACCTCCCACTTATGTTCGTTAGACAGTCACGTCCCGCAATACCGATTTTGATGTATATCAAGCTGGCGAAACGGCCGCGAGCGCGCCATGAGCGTGACATGCAAGTCATGTTGCACATGACATGTCATGATTTCCATATTACCACTTGTCGTTTAGGTTCGTCATACAGTCACGTCACGCAATAACAAATTCGGTGTATATCAAGCTAGCGAAACGGCCGTCAGAGTATCATGAGCCTGGCGTGTAAATCATGCTGTACATGACATGCATGTCATGTTTTTCATATCATTTCATTTCATGTTGGTCATGCACAAATGCCTCATGGTACCAATTTTTGGATATATCAAGTTAAGAAAACGGCCTTAGGAGCACTACGGCAATGGCGTGTAAATCATGCTTTTCATGACCAGTAATCAAGATCTTTATTATATGACCAGTCATTCATGTTGGTCATACAGTCATGTTATGTCGTACCAGTTTTGGTATAAATCCCATTAACGATACGGCCTCGAGAGCACAAAGTCGTAGGCGGCTAGATAGATAGATAGATAGATAGATAGATTGATTGATTGATTGATTGATTGATTGATTGATTGATTGATTGATTGATTGATTGATTGATAGATAGATAGATAGATAGATAGATAGATAGATAGATAGATAGATAGATAGATAGATAGATAGATAGATAGATAGATAGATAGATACGCTAAAGGTCACCGAAGTTCGCTAAGAAATGCTTCGCATTTAAAATAATATAGAAAGGAGGAGGAAGCAAGCATCGCGTTATCTAGCGATCAGATATCGCTTCCCCTAGCCAAGCGGCGCATGGGAAGTAGCTAAGCCACACCCACCGACGGAGACGCCGCGCGCAACGTGCGCTGTATAGTGCACAGCTTGGCTGCGTACTCCTGAGGAGGAATCTGCGCATCTCGAAGCTCGGCGTGTCACTGGAAGAGCAGTACGAGGGACGACGGGCGTGTTCTTCGCAGTGGCGAACTTTGCGCAACTTAGTGCAACTGTACTCATTTTTTTTTATTATTTACGCAAACTGCAGCCATTGATAGGGCTAGAGCAGGAGTGGGGGGCGTACAAGATATCACATGTAGAAAATAGAAAAACATATATAAAAAAGAACGTGGTTGAAGGGCACACTCATTTGGAAATTCTTTGTCAAACGACGAATCATATCGGGCAGATCGTTTCAAGATTGTGGAGTCACGGGGAAAACGCGGAACCAGGAAATGCTGGTTCGGTGAAAAATACCGGTAAAGCATATCTCATTACTGTTCATTGTCACAAGGGGCTTCACGAGCGATATATATATATATATATATATATATATATATATATATATATATATATATATATATATATATATATATATATATATATATATATATATATATATTACCGGATGAGTTAAGCAATGAATGCCATACTTTCAGAGAATCAGTGGGACGTCAGTGAGAAAGATGAATCGAGCAGCGCAAAATGCGATAGTGGCGAAAAGGTTCTGGTGGAGCATCATTATTATAAAACGAACAGCCTTATTCCGAACGAGCTGAATTCTATTAATGTCACAAGTTTTTTAAGTTTCTTTTGTGGCAACACGCAGGGTTCTGCGCAGGTAACTTTGTTTTCTCAAGGCTTTCTTGCACGCTATTTGAACGTGTTCTGACGAGCATAATTAGAAGAAAAATGGAGACTTCAGCACACATATTCATAGACATGCTGTAAAATAGTGGATTTACAGTAATAGTTCAATTAGGAGCTACTGATATGTGTGCTAAAACATGTGATGATGATTTTTGAAAAGTAATGTTCAATTACGAAAGCTCGATCCACTCGCAGAAACTTAAAAAATTATGATAATTAGGAGAGGTAATTACATTATGAAGAACACAGTCGTAGGCGTGAACGCGTATCGTTAACGAAACCGAGTGTGGAGTATCACTAGTATAAAGTACAAAAAAAATGTGAGTTTCAGCGCAAGCGCGAAGCAATGAATGCGACAGCAACAATTCAGAATGTCACGCGAAGAAGGGCAAGCAGCACGAAACCTGCAGCGCACTGCTGAAGCACAAGGGACGCGCGAAAAGAACACACAGAGGACGAGCGCGCACTAACAACTGTCATAGCTTAACACTTGCAGCGCGCCACTCTCACACAAAGAAGGACGCACGAAACGAACGGACAGTACACACTAGAAGAGCGCGAATTAATAACTCTCACAGTTCAACGCGACCGCTTCAGCAAACAAAGCGACCTAACTCAACACCCTCTGGTTTTTCTAGAGGGCGGTAGCCAAGTGCGTTCTGTAACTTCAACGCAAACTTGGAGTCAAAAATACAAGCCGTACACACCGACCCCATTACAAGTTAATCGCGCGCGCACAGGCCACCATGCCTTGTAGGGCAAAGAATAAGTGGTTGAGGTGCGATGCACGCGCGTATCGCAATGACTGGGCGAGGATCTTTTGAGCGCACCATGCATTTCGCCATCTCGCAGCTGATAGCAAAAACATGATCAAGCACTTCTGACCTCTGCTGTACAGTCAGCGGTAAACGACGTATATAAACAGCTCGCTGTTGGTATACTGAATGACGTGCGCTGCGTTGGTGAGTAGTTTAACACCGCGCGCTCCGGAGCGAAGAGTTGCTGGTTCGAATATCGGCCCACGGGCTTTGCAGCATACTTTTCTGAATGATTTTTATTTGTGGCTTTTATATAGATATGCATACACACGAGGGGGTACCCAAAAGTAACCGCACTGGCGCTTCTTTGGGTGGAACTACTGTAGTACGCAATTACCCCGCTAGCCGAGCATCGTGCCATATCTTTCGAGTTCATTGCATCCGGTGGATTGTCCTAGGAAGCATTTCTCGGGGTTTTTTTTTTGTGATGAGCAGTTTCGCGCGCTTGACGTATTTTGTAATAGCTGCTTCGAGTGAAGTGTGAGCTGATGTCAAATATCTTTCATTGTCGTAACCACAGCAACATGACTAGTCATGAGTAACAACCTTGGAGTGAAAATCTGGTTAGCTTCGGAGCTGTTCTTTCAAAGCACAGTCTATGTTCGAACGTCCCGCTCTGCTCATTTGTCGAAATTCGAAGCAGAATTTCTCAGTGACTCTTCTAATCCCCAAATCATCTATTAAAATTTGCTCAAACAGCTCCAAGCTATACCAGATAAGATATCCAGCTCTTTAGAGTGCCGTCGTCTGTCTTGAAGCACAAGTGCCAATTTTTTTTTGACATTTTCGTTCACTCGTGAGTACGTCCAAAAAGAGGTTCCTCACGAAGCCACACTTTCCCCCTTTTTGATAAAGTATATCACTGAAACCCTCATGTTTATCCCATCGTATCGTTCTTGTAAACAAGGTTTAACATGACAATAGTTAATGAGTAACTTTACCGGAGCACTGAACAAAATTTCACAGCCGCCCTCTGTTTCTTTCAATCAGCCGTCGCGGAAAAAACGCAGAGTGGGCGAAACTGCTGTCACGAAAAATATCCCTGTACCCCGACAAAAGCTTGCTTGGAGAATCCAGTGGATACAATGAACTCTAGAGCTGTGGCAAGATGATCACCCAGCGCGATAACTGCGTACTATGGTAGCTCCGCCCAACAAAGCGCCGGTCCTGTTACTTTTGGGTACCCCCTCGTATACAAAAACGGGATCTGTGGGCGACACCGATGGCCACGGCAAAACCCAGCCGACAATGTCCACATAACTGCTATCGCAATACAAGCAAAGATCCAACCACGGAGACCTGAGGAACTCCAGAAGAATCTGAGACGTATTGGGAGTTGTGCGAACTGAGAAAAAGAAGTGTACGCATGTGCACTAGGAGAACTCATCCGCCCGCCTTTCAGCGACATTCACGTTCACGTCCATGCGCGCGCTGGTTTTTGAAACATGGAGCCTGCTCGGAGTTTATGGCGGGACAGGAAACTATTAGTTCTGCCAGTGCGCCCTGTCCCCTCTTCCGTTTCCGCCTCCTCATTCTCACTTCCCTTCTCCACCACCTTACGATACGATACCATACACGGCTATGCTATTCCCTACCATCCCCCTCCCCCCTTCCCTCGTCCACGCCATTACTTCCCTTTCCCACTCTTTGCTATACTGTACTATGCATGATGATGTCCCCCGTCTCCCTTCCTCATCACCCTCACATCTCTTGCTCACCACAACTACCTTTGCGCGGCCACTTGCTATGCTGTACTATACACTGAGGAAGGTATAGAACAGCTGCATCTTACCAGGAACTTACCTAAGGATCAGAAACCTGGAGACTTACGAAGAGGGTTCAACGTAAATTGAGGACGACGCAGCGAGCGATGGAAAGGAAAATGATAGGTGTTACCTTAAGAGACAGGAAGAGAGTAGAATGGGTAAGGGAACAAACAGGAGTTAAAGATATCATAGTGGAAATCAAGAAGGAGAAATGGACATGGGCCGGGCACGTAGCACGTAGACAGGATGACCGCTGGTCATTAAGGGTAACTAACTGCATTCCAAGAGAAGGCAAGCGCGTGAGGGGGAGAGAGAAAATTAGGTGGGTAGATGAGATTAAGAACTTTGCAGGTATAACGTGGCAGCAGGAAACACAGGACCGGGTTGATTGGAGGAACATGGGTGAGGTCTTTGCCCTGCAGTGGGCGTAGTCAGGCTGATGATGAGTATACACAGCCACGGCCGCTCGATGAAAACACACGGTGCGGCCTGCCCGTGCAGCGGAGACGGCGTGGCGCGCCTAGTGCTCCAGGATGCCGCTGCGGCGCCACCAGTAGGGGGAGGCTCTGGGGAGACCGAAAGTGAGAGCGCCGGAATTATTGCGGCGGATCGTGGCTTGACAGCGCAACTGCTGTGCAGTTGTTAGTTTATAAAGGGGGAATGATAAGCTTGCTATATTGTAAATCATACTGGTAAGCGTCCCTACCGATTGTTTGTCGGCGAGTCTTGAAACTAAATATAGCAAGTGTTAGTTATATGTGAAGTGGCTGCTCGGGCGAATTGCATTTTTTTCCGTCTTGTTTTCTCTCTCTCGTTGCCGTTACGCTGTTCACACTCGAATACGTTCGTTTGTGGTACAGTTATTTTTGCAACATGTGGGTCGTTCATTGACATGTGCAGTTGTATTTCCGAGATGATTGTGTTTCTCACACCCTAGAAAAAAAAAAACACCGTGAGCAACAGGGGAGTCTTAATTGCTTTATTCCACGTGTACTTCATTGCACAGTTTTCTTAGTCATGTCCGGGTCATTTCGCGCAGTTAAACAACGTCTAACGTCAGTGAACCAACTAGCCCGCCAGAACGCGTTACTGGGAAAAAAAAGTGCCATTTTCTCGGAATTATAGGCGCAGCACTTTCCTAGCCAGAGGCTTTCACGCCGGGCGAACGAGATGCTCATCTGTCATGTTAACATTTCCTCTCCAGTTGTCTAGAAGCGTTCGTAAGAGCTTTCCGAGGAAAAATTTGCAAACTTCCATGGCGTGGTCTTCCGCCCCTTAAGTCTGCTCCCGGCACAGGAACAGGTGTGGCAAAAAATGCAGACAATAGGCGGTCGCAAATCATATGACTTCGTCTCATGTCTGCTATCTTCATAACCTTATCGATTTCATAGTACCAATATGTATGTCTTATCAGCGCTCTCGAAACACGAAGTGCAATCACCAAGAGGGTTACAAATTTAGGTGTCAGAAAGCGCTGCGTAGTTACATCTTCTTTGTGTATTTATTCCTTGTGTTGCGAGTGGGACTAAGTAATCAAAGTGATAGGGGCGTGCGAATTTTCGAAACGTTCGAATAACAAATGCAATAGCGCATATTCAGAATATCAAATATTTTTTTGAATAATTTTCGAATATTGAGCACAGACGGGAAAACCCCAAATCATGGAAACGTTCAAAGGCCCACCAGTTCATGTCTTTGTATTGTAATAACTGAAGGAAGGGACTACGGCTGCCCTCTGGTTCAAAAGTGTAACTTTTATACACATGTACATGAATAACAACAGAGCCAGTTGTTGTGTCAGTGTAAATTGATCCAGCCGGTACACTATACAGCGCTGATCGTTACATATATAGCTGCTGTTTGTGCGAAGGCACATGTTATAAGTTGTTGATCTGTTCCATTACATAGTTAGCTATATGTGTGGTGCTCGATTCAGCATTGTTTAATTTTTATGCGTATGTTTTATTTAGAAGCTATAGGCAAAGTAGCACCTTCAGTACGGTAGTCGCTCCTGTAAGCTGCTGTTAGAAAAGACCTCCCGGCTCTAGTCGCTGAATTAGGCGAGCTGTCCCCAGTTTTCATAATTGTGGTATTTTTTAGTTGATTTAAAGTACTCGTGATGTTGCTTTGTTAACGTTGCGAATTTGTTTTAGCAATATATTAATATATCGGGTCCTTTTTTGATATTAAATGTATAGCTCTGTTCAAAATGCTTTCCTTAATATTCGAAAATTATTCGAACAGTACTCGATTCGTGTTCGTATTCGATTCGGTTTCATCGCTGTTTGATTCGTATTCGATATGGTTCGAAAATTCAGTATTCGCACTCCTCTGCATACTGACCATATTCCAACTAGCCCGCACCACCACCTTCTGTACTGATATAACAGTATGTATTACAAAGCGGATCTTTTTTGTTGTTTTTTTTATAACTATGCGCTGAAAAACTGCTTGTTATAGATACAGATGTAGTTATTTTATTGTTCAGGACAAGGAACCTTTACCTTCTCATCACAGGCACGAACGAGATAGCCAGCTAAATAAACAATTGGAGCTAGTTCTATGTCGGCTAGCTTTCCAGACCAGCTACTAAAAAATTCCAGTTCAAGTTCCAGCCCCCTCGCAGCAAGCAGAAGACCAGATGGAATAGGAGCAGGTCCTTGATTCTTTACATCCATTATAATGGGTGCGTTAGCCTCTGAACTCGCAGGGGCGTTCCCATTTTTTGCAGCTTGCCATATTCCAACCTAATGGATTGTTCGTCGAACACAGCGGCCCACAACATTTGCGCGGCATTTTGCCTAACGCATAAAATATGACACATGCGCGAGCTCTGTTGAGTGACACTCAGAGCTAACAATGCATGTGGAGAAAAACAACCACCGACTTGACCTATCTGCTCTTTTTTTTTTTTTTTTAACCTGCTCTGTTTCGAACACTCTCTGCTTCCCACCGGCGCGTCGCACAGAGCTCTCCTCTCGCTTACTACTAGCGCCCTCCTAGCGAAACGCGGCGACAACTGGCCACTCCGTTTCCCCGCTCTCATCCATTGCCCCTCGCCGCGGCAGGCCGCACTGTGTGTTTTCATCGAACGGCCGTGACACAGCTATGCTATTCTCCACCCCCTTCGTCCATTCACATCATTCTCATAATCATATATCTCGTTCTCGCCCTCACTTCTCTTTCTTACCCCTTTCTGATACAGCACTATACACGCCTATGCTATACGATACTGTCCACGCTCTGATTTACGTTCTCCCCTTCCCATTTACATCATCCTCTGCTCGCTTACCTGTACCCTTACCATGCCTAATCATGCATGGCTATGCTGTACATGGTTCAGCCTGCGTGGTGTCATACATGGCTATGCTGTGCTTTACCTACTGCCTTCCTCCTTACGCGCACTTCCCTTTCTTGCCGGTTTTCTATACTGTAATATACATGGTTGTGCCATAGATCTCTGTTCTATATATAGTTTTGCCTACGTGAGGCCATACATGGCTATCGTGAGCAGTACCGTCTCTCTTCCTCCTCTCCGTCTTCACTCTTATTTCCTTCCCCCCTAGCTATACTTTACTATACATCTTAAAACTATACATGGCTATGCTATACATGGCTTTGCCTGCGTGACGCCAGGGGATGACATGTGACGACAACACATAACAGTCCGGGCCACTAAAGTTTTCGCACTTAAGAAACATACTGTGGACAGTTGCAACAAAAAGTACGCATACATTAGACAAGAAGAGGGTTGAATAGGACAATGTTTAGTTTATACGATAGCTTTGAATATCTAACTGTATCGAATGCGAAGAAGGGATAAAGAGTAGATGTACTTGATGCCCTAAGTGACGTAATAAACTAATGTACTGCGGCCATTTAGTTCAATGAGTGATAGTGTGAAAACTGCGGTGACAGTCATGCAGACGCTACTCAAGAGGCTATTTCAGTAAAAAAAATCGATGTGCTTCTTGATTATGTGTTACAGGAGTTTGCTTGAGTGAGATGCTAGTGAAATAAATCAATAATTCAGAAAGAATTGCTTCTGCTCAGATTTCAACAACAGGAGAACTCTACCCGCATCCATGAACAATGCACTTTGGACGTTGACACTCATTATTGACATATTAACGGTATTTACAAGTGCAAAGGTCATGATAATGCTGAAATAGGCTGTTGATGTCCAGACTAGAACCCTCTTGGTGTCAACAATAGACATAAGGTTCAACAGATGTTTACCCTCGGCATCTTTAAATACAGCGAGAAGATATTCACTGAATGTCTTACATCTCACACAAGAATAATTTATTTAGAGATATCTAAAATAAATGTTTGGAGCTCATTGTGGCTAGAGGAAGTTGAATTCCAAAACATGCGTGCATTATTTTTGATAAAGTTCAGTAGTGTAAACTCATAATGAAAGTTGTTAGTTTATTGTAGTTTTTGGCGAAGTTCATTATTACATTTAAACCCAGCACTTAATTCAGTATTGTTTCGGTGTTTTCGGCGTGCTCTGTCAATCGGCCTTTCAAAAGAAATACTTGTCTTGTCATCCAAGGAAGATAGCGTTTTTTTTTTTTAGCGGCGCGAAGCATCAATACAACATTTAACAACCTTTTAGTAGTAAGTTACCGTGTCATTGATGTCGTCAGCAATGCATATCTGTGCGAACCTGTCAAAATAATAATTCAAGATGTCAGGTATCGATATATTATTTGCATGATTGTAATCGCAAGGGCTATTATATTCATAGCCGCGCATTTGTACTGAAAGGTGAATATATACAAGTGTACCTTTGTGCTTGAGACATCTTTGTTAACGTTGCACTAAAAGTCATTTTTGAAGAGCGGTGGATTGAAACAGACAAAATCTAGTATTGCAGACTCCCCAGTAGGATCACCTATATTTGTTTTAATCCAAGGGGTAGTGAGAATTCAGCTAACTCCCTGGAAAGCAAGACGTCATGACTAGCTGCTGAAAATGAACTACACGAGGCATTACATTCATTGTAGTTGCTCATGGAGCTTCAATTTGTAAAGCAGAAGCCACTATCTTGTATAAAGGTCACAGTTTCACGGCAAGGGCGAAGCAATCAATCCGATAGCGAGAAATCGGAATGCCACACGAAGAACGATAAGCAGCTCGAAAGGAGCAGCGCGCTGCTGAGACACAAAGATTGCTCGAAAAGAACGCACAGGCACACACAAGACAAGCGCCAAGTGACACAGTTTTTACGTCATTGTGTTTAAGCAGCTCGCTGCAAGTGTCCAATATGCAGAACGCGACACTCTTGGATATTTCTTTTTCTCTTAAAATGCCGCGCGTGGAGTGACTCCTCTTCGTCTCCTGCCACGCAGTGACGTGTGGCAGAAGCTGTGCGAGGCGTTCGTGTTTTGTTTTTTTTTCACAGCGGGAGTGTGACCCGAGCGGGGTCACTTTTGCGTGCACGTTTCAATGGTGGTTTTCAAATTCACCGAAAATCTACGAGCGTAGCGTGATAGAGAACATGCTCAAGGTCTTCCGAGATTTGCGCATCGCCAGCAGAAAATGGCTTAAAAAAAAGGTCGTTGTCATTATCATACCGACGGATGCATGGAGTGCGGTAGAGTTATCTCACGCGGCGCGCTTCGGAGCGAGGGGTCGGTGGTATTATCCCCGGTAGGGTGTTTCGGAATTTTTTCTTTGTGCATTTTATATATATATGTATATATATATATATATATATATATATATATATATATATATATATATATATATATATATATATATATATATGTGTGTGTGTGTATCGTTTCACGACTGTTCTATGGCCATGGCGAACTCAAAATGACTTTAAGACTCGTTTTCGAACACTGACTTCAGCGTTTGGACTTCGGATTCCTTGGTGGCGTTAAAGCGCAATATATGTAGGTATTCGCCGCGCTGCGCGTTTTCGGTTGCCAAGCCTGCTGCTTCGGTTCAGTTCATGTGTTCGGAATTTTAAGTGCATGACAAACAACGGGTCATGGTATCCAAATAAATAAATATTCGTCACAGGCAAGAACTTTGATTGAATCCAGGTCTTCAGCAGCTGCTGTGTAAGTGCGTCGAAAGTACTTGGAATTTAAACAACAGCTTGATAGCACGAGTCAAAAGGGGATGCACCGTCATGCACGTCGGTGATATGAAATATTGGTAGGTCGTGCGGATTTTCTTTTTTTTTTGCAGCATTGTTCAATCCCTACTTTAATAAATCGATATTCGGTTACTTGCTCACGGTCATCGGAAAGTATGCTGGACAGAGTGTTGTAATCGTACTAACGCAGATAAATGCAAAGCTTTTGCATCGAAAGTCGTAATAAGATGTATTTGCAATAAAATAGTGTACATCACCCTTAGCGGTCGTCTCCTGATAGGGCATGGTGCAATCACTGTACTAAGACTCACAGGGTCCCTTTTCATTTGCAAAAGATTACTCGAAGGCGAAAGCTATCAACTTTTTTATTTTCAGTCGATGTATTGATCTTTCTTTCCCCCCCCCCCCCCTCCCCCCCCTACCCGCCTTGGGAATCCTTTCTGGACCTAACGTGGTTTTGCAAGTGCACTGTAAGGATTCCTCTGCTGCTTTATTTTCCCACAGGATATGCTACAAGGCAAAGAAGCAGGCTGTCAATTGCCGACTTTATCTCTGTTAATGTTTTTATGCGCACGTTTCCGCAGCATAATCAATGAATGAAAAGAACTAGAAATGTGGTTTTGCAGCTAAAGTTTTGTTGATAATACTTATGATTATTGCACTCGACGCGCATTCTCTTCCACCTTGACACACACACAAAGACATTCATTCCTACCTTTAGAGTTTGTTTTCGCCAAGCTAGTCAAATAATAAACGCGCATCTCCACCGCAAAGTGAAAAAGTAAGTACATAAAAAAATTTTAAAGTCTATGCGCTACCGAATAAACATAACCCTGTGCACGCGCTGGAAGGCTAACACTGCGTGACGACTTTATAAGGCGCAGTGCCATTACTATTCGGAATCGTTGCAACACGCGCAAGCAGGCCGTAATGTCAAGTTGAAGTGACGGTCTTTGTCCGTAAGCGCGGTGACGGGGCGACTAGAAAAGAAAAAAAATAACAATAATTAACATATTTGGGCGAACTTGCGCCCGCAAGAAAACTGTCAAGAGCTTTTCGGCGGCAGTGAAGCGACATGTGCTGTCAAGCGTAGGCGCAAGAAAAGCCCGAAATCTCACCGAAGCAGTTTTTTTTTATAAACGCGCGACACCAAACTTACTCCGACACGAACGCGTCGGCCAATAACGTAGTTCCACTCTTTTATTAAATGCATGCTCATGGTGCGAGTGACGGGGCGATGCGCTAACGACGTGGCGCTGTAAATAAGTTGCGCCGCATAAAAGCGGCCGCCAACGTAAATGCAAGTGGCGATGTAAACTCAGGTGCGCGCGATTTGCACTGTTGCGGTGTTTTATTTGAGTCCATTTTATAGGCAGCAGACATGGCACATACATGAACAGAAAATTTTCAGCTGCCCCACGGTGTTCAAACTTGTTCAGTGGTGCCAAATACATTGTTTTGAATGCGCTTAATTGCACCCTCCTATTTATAATTAGTTTTAAGCCGCAAAGTGGTGAATTTCAGAAGAGTGGCCAGTGGTGAGGCGCGTTCGGTGTATATATTATTATTCTGAAATTGACAACATAACATTGAAGAGACAGAGTAGTTATAGTTATAATTACAGAGCTTACGGGTAAATTAAATGAGGGTCGACGTGCGAACCACGCATGACCTGTATCAGTGGTGAACTTGCTTTTCCAGCGGGAAGGACCAAAGACGGCAGTGCCTCGGCTTTGAGGGCATGCCTCTTTTTACCAAAGCCGAATTGCTGCATAAGCACTCAATTGACCTCATAGTCTTCCGGTTTAAAGTGGCGACCGCAAACGGGTACATCCTGCTATCATTCCGATACAAGGAAATCGATGTCCTGCACCCACTCGGCTCGCCTGTTGCTTTACGAAGGCACACTTTGCCGTAGCTATACTTATCACCAATCGCTGGACTTGCAGCCTACAACACATGAAGGGCGACTGATGGTGTCATAGCGTAGCTCACGCTCTACTAATACTACAGGCCTTCTATGACGCGGCGATGCAGGGTGGACGTTTTTCATATACACTTATCACGCCGAACTCCTCTCCGATGGCCTACTGTAGCCGGGAGTTCCTCTGAATTTTGAAGCGTCCCGCCTAAAGGGCGTGTGTCAGCCAGGACAGCGTGCGTTAGTGTGTAGGAGCAATTTATTTATTAGATGCGAAGCATCTTATGCTCGGGGCTATGTCCGTCCAGCGTCCCCCGTCCCGCGTCCCCCGTCCCGCGTCCGGCCACTTTCATGAAGTAGGGAAGCACCCACTATGCGAACCAGAACACTGCAGTAATATGAAGGCCGTCAACCACCACTACAGTCACCAGAGTCATGTCCGGAGACCTCAGACAACTACGCTCCGTTCGCGCCAGCGAAATCTACAAGCGGTGTCGGGAGACGGGAGGGCTTTTCGGGACAACAATCAATTGGCACTACATGGACTACTTCCCTTTAGTCCAGGTTGTCAGGCAAGCCGACGCCTCCTTCTCGAGTCTACTGACCAAGATAGGAGACGGAAGGACTCGACGATAGCGAAGTGGCCTACTGGAGAGTCACTTCCTTACCGCGGAGAACGCACTCAGGCGCGCATCAAGAGCAAGTCGCATCTTCTACAGTAACGAAGACGTCAACACAATCAACACCTTCGTGGCGGCCACTTGCTCCTACAACAACGACGAACAACAACATCAAGTAGTACGAACCCAGGACACCTTCTTGGGATGCGCAACGAAAGAAGCCATGGACAAGGCAAAGGAGAAAGTGGCCAAGATGTCTAACACAGAATTCGCTAACCTACCCAAGCAAATCCTACTAGTCTACAACAAGCCCTACATGATAACGGCTAACATAGACGTCGTAAACGGCACAGTGGGAACCCTAAAACATTGTGAACTAAGTGTCGCACACAATCCCATCAAGACGAAGAAGGCGCGTTTCCCAGACGATTGTGGTTACAGTTCGACGTTCCCACAACGGGGAAGCTCACTCAACTTCGCTCCAACCACGCAGTGAGCGAGGCGAAACGTTTCGGCTATGACGTTGACACGACGTGGATACCCATAGAACCACGTCACGTTGACGATCCACCGCAATAGCGGTGTCGCATGCAAACGATACAATGTTGACACAATTCCCCCTGGTCCAGGCGAGCGCCGTAACCGTAGAAAAGTCCCAGGGAGGAACCTACTCTTCCATTGTATACCAATACTCGAAGACGCACCCACAGAAACTCGTCTACGTTGCCTTAACCAGGTGCACCAACATTCAAAACCTCTAAGTGACTAACGCTGCCGGTGACCATCGCTTCCACCCCAAGAACGACAACGTGGACTAGAACATGATCGATGAATTCAAACGTCTCGACACCGTCACTCAGCGATACCTCTGCGCTTTCTGAGAGGACGTCGACCCCGAAACGGAGCTCACTATAGCGCTGCTAAACAGCCGATCCCTCAACGCACACGCCAGAGGCATCGAACGTGATCGCGTCCTAACCAAAGCAGACGTACTGTGTCTCACAGAAACGTGGAACGCCGCAAGACCGACGGTCAACGGCTACGAAGCGATCGCGTGTACTGAGGAGACAGAACGTCCTGCCGGTGGTGTCGCCATGTACGTCAAACGCCATCTCCACGCAAAAGTCAAAGATCTACAACCTACCGGCAAAGCACACAACGAAGAGCACTCGGCCGTTAGATTACTTTGACAACGACAACAACATCGTAATCATGACAATGTATCTCGCACCCAACGTTTCCAGAGGGACCGTCGAACGTTACCTAGAAAAGGCCATGGCGCAGTGCACAAAGACATACAGACAAGCGCCCTTCGTACTTGCGGGTGATTTCAACGTGGATATAACGACGAACGATTGGCTGGTCCACCACATGCTAGACGTCTAGTCGTTGCGATGCATTTCCTACGAGCACATACGAGCGACCACCGTAAGGGGAACGTGCATAGACCTCTTCTTAGCAAACTTCACAATGAAAACTCTTGAAAAGCAACCCTTGACGCTACATTTCACCGATCACCAGGCCGTCTTCTTCAAAGCGTTTCGTACATCGACGCTAGGAATCGCGTACGTTCCCTAAATAAACACGCAACCATCACATTCTCAGTATTCTCTTATACATTCTCATTCATCCTCTCAATAAAATTACACAATCTCCCACTCAAACTAACCATCTCTCCGCTGCTTCGCATCTTCCCCATCTCCTTTAGCGGGAGATGGGGAAGTTTTTCTTTTTTTTTCATCATTAACTGCGAAGCACTTCTTAGCGAACTTCGGCGACCTTGAGAGTATCTATCTAGCTATCTATCTATCTAGCCGCCTACGACTTTGTGCTCTCCTGGCAGTATCGTTAATGGGATTTATACCAAATTTGGTATGGCATAACATGACTGTA
>JALIZH010016896.1:0-57263 GCA_030522465.1 Rhipicephalus appendiculatus
AGGCAGGACAAGACGTTGGCCAGCATAAGAGTCGGGTCATTCATAGTCAACTATCCAATCTTCGATGTTGACTTCATCCGTACCGCAGAACGTCCCAGGGTTTTTCGGGTGCGTCCGCACGTACGTTGGTGGTGTTGTGGCCGGTCAAGGCGTTCCCGAGGCCGGTGCAGGCGTTGGCGTGGTCGTTGTTGGAGTGGTCGCGGCGTCGGTCTCGTCTTCCATCATGGAACTCGCAGTCGACGGCCACTGTAGAGCTCCGTTTTACAACGCTTCTGCTACCTCACATCCCCACCAAATTGTCACGGGAATCACGAGTACACGAGGGAGACAGAAACTAGTATATTACAATATTTACAAGTAACTTTGCCACCGAATAGCTGCAAGCACATTTCGCCCGGCATTCCAGCCTCTTCGTATCCAACGACGTGCTCATGCCCAATGCGAACAAGTCTGGCAAACAATTTTTTGCTTGTGTCCCCTCATCAGAAACCGAATCGTTTTTCCCTCAGAGATAGCTGAGTCGGCATGACCGATGTTTTCATTCGCCAGCTGTACACGGGTGACTGGTAGGGATTTGGCTCTTTCCTTACGGATGACGCTCATGAAGGTGTCCGGAAACATGGCGCGAAAAACGTATCAGGTCAGCAACGTACTCTCGATTCTCGATCCATGTTCAAGCAGTCTTTTCAAAGGCGAATTAAACGTACCGTAGCTTCTCTTCACTTATAAAATATTTGAAAAGTGCGACCCGGTCGTACCCTGCAAGCCAGCTCTCCGGATCTTCTAGTGATGACCCGAGGAAGGTGTGCGGCTCTCTCGGATGATGTAGCCGGATCGATGTAGTGGTCACTGGGGCGGTTATCTTTTCTTTCGAGGACAAAGTGGTCGGTTGTCTGGTTTGTATTGTTGGGTAGGGGCCTATGCATTGGCTTTAGTGTTAGCTGCCTGCGGCTAGTTCGACGGTCCGGACTGTCTTCAGTGTCTCGTTGTTGACCAGTTGGCCTTCGAGCCCGACTTCGTGTGGGTGTCCGAAACATGGATCAACCAGCACCTCCACCAGATGCTACGTGGCCGTGACAGGTGAACAGGGCTCTGCTAGAACTCTGAATTACGAAGCCCTACTTGGGCGAAGTTGTGCCCTGAAAATGAAAGGTGAAAGCACAAGTAATTCAAGTTGTTCACTGAATGTGGTGAGAAAAGGGTTGGCCGATAAGTCATCTGATTAGCAGTAAAGCACCCATGCTTTTTAAACAAGCGGCATCGAAGGTTCGAGTGTTATCGTTGGTGTCCGGGTAAGTTGCAGAATCAATTCGATCATTCGCGTGCGGCGCGCAGCCTCACATCGGAAGATTATATAACAATCCCGAAGATTCCAAGACACTCGGGCATGGTTTGCGCAGGGCAGTAGTAATACCTGTAACGAACTGGTTATTAATAATATAGAAAGAAGTGCACGTTGCCATATTTATAAAATACTATATTAATAAACTGATTTCTTTTTTATTGGGGTAGGTGCTCAACACATCTCAACCCCTGTACTTGTACTATCACTGTATGAAGGGCGGAGATGCCGAATGCCAAGCAGAAGAATGTTTCAATGAAATTTACACCTGCGAGCATATGCGGAAAAATGGTTTAACCAACACCGCATACAATTTTACTCGTTCACTGCTGAATGAATCAGTATGGTAAGGTTTTTTCTCTATCGATGACACGTCTGTCCACACTTTTTGAAACAAATAGTGCTGTTAAAAGCCGATGCATTTCTTACAGAAACGATGGACTGCCCGGCCCGTGCAGCCACACATATCGAATCGTTGCCTTTATTGCGCGATGAAGGTCGCTAGAGCCAGCATTGCTTTCAACCGGTAGATTCTGCACACCGCAAGCCACCAAGGCACGCTTCTACAACTCAACACATCTCAACACATCTCCTGCGCTATTGCCATAAATGGGATTAGGTAGCGCAAGAACTAACGTTACTATCATTTTCAATCATTCATATGTCCCGTGCATGTGACTGTACCGGGTCTGCAAAAATCTTTCACGCACCAAAAACTTCGAGGAAAAGAATCAATACTATTCGCTACGAAATGTTAAGATGATTAGCTCCAGTAAGGCTGTAAGAAGCACTATCTTTATAGTGCGCAACTTTTACGTGCGTAGCACTTTAAGTGGCCGGCTTGTCGTCTATCCATATATCACAATCAAGTTCTCAATACAGGTCTAAAACAAGGCTAGCTATGTTCAAAACCGAGTCACAAAAAATTGGGGGACCCTTAAGCTTCGCCTTTAAGAGTTGAACGCGATATCGATATCCCGTCCCTAGTGCGTGCTTCAATCACTTAGTGCATACTATGTAATGGATAGTATGCTTTAAACCAGGAGAAATTATGCGCGGCAAATGTGGGAAATGTTTTCGAACTTGCTATGCACCCACTACGTGGTGTTAAGGGAATACGCGCAGTAAGGTGTGTGCCGTTTGTAATGGGTGGCTGGCTTTAACCCTTTGTAGGTCATGCTATATTTTTGACATGGTAATATAAAAACCGGCTGCGCTTTATTGATATAAACTAGAAAGAAATAGTATGAAACAGATTTCATCAAAATGAAGCCAGTAGTTTACTGAAAAAAAGTGGGACATATATGTCCCACTGACTCATGAGAGTGTTTTCAAAAAGTGGGAAAACACTGTCCCACTGCCTCATGAAGGCACCACCCCGAGATTGCATCAACGGGAATTTTGGGATGAAATGGCCGAAGCAAGTGGCACAGAGTATCACTTCTAAAGTTGTGAAGAGAAAAGTTGTGCGGACCTCATTTGAGCAGGAGAACACCGCCTGCAGTTGCGTCTCTTGAGCCTTCAAAGCGCTGTGGTATGTCCCCTGTAAAGCTTACTTCACCGCATTCATCGACCACTTTTTTTTTGTCCATTTGGCTGTCCTAGCTTTTGCTGTTGAAATTTTCGAGTACAGATGTTATCCCTGAACATGTGGCTACATTTCAAGAGGTATATAATACCGAGAAAAATATTTCCACGCATTAATATCCGCTATTGCGCTGCGCGATTAGCGGGATAATTTTGAAGGGGATTGTTCCGATGCATTTATTGGTCAAGTTATTTCGCAAATTTACAAAAACACGTGATTACTGGAAGCTAAGATCATCTCTCTCAAAAACCAGAAAAGGAGGATATTATCCGGCATTTTGATTGGTAGGTTCTATGTATCTCAAAAAGAGGAAAATTCAGAAGCGATCATAAAAAATTGACCGAAATTCAACGCTATTGTAACACTACATCCGCCCTTCGAAAGCGTGGTAAAAGAATTTTTTTTCGAGATTACGAAGACTTAGGTAAGATATGAGTGACTTAGTGTTGCGCTAATTGCAACGGGTGATGTGGGAGAAATTTTTTTCTGTAGACGGAAAAGTGGGACGTATGTGTCCCACTGCCACCTAAAGGGTTAAACTATGGAATCGCTATGATAGTCACATATTCTGACGCCCGATGGCAATGTACGCTTGTACCACGCAATATTCCGGGGATATTACATGTTATATTGCGACGCCTATATAAAGGACACTTGCGTTTGCGAAGCATGGAAGTTATTTTCACTGCATTTCCAAGCAGAGGAAGTTATTTTCACAGTATTTCCAAGCAGAGGCATGGCTGTGCGGTAGAACACCTGCTTGCCACGCAGTCAACCCGGGTTCGATCCTCACTCGGACCCGAAAATTTTTATTATTCATTTTATTTGCATCTTTCTCGATTTTTCGGTAACGGACAAGATGATTTTTCGCTCACAACCAACGACGCCGACGCCGGAATTTCTGCGAAACGAGCTTTTAACGCTATCGCGTTAATAAACGAACAAGTTCTAAAACCATATATTTAACATACATAGCCAAAAAAGTATTCGCTATAATTAACCTAAAAGTGCTAAAAACCTTACGGAAGCCTGCGGCTGACGCCAGCACCACGAATAGAGGACGCCAGCACATCACCAGGCGTACGATTCCTCCTCCCACCAGCACTTCTCTAGCGCCCGATCAGTGCGCGCCGTTTGGCAACCGCTGCTGGAAAGACAACGTCGAGCCCACGCAAATTCCGAGCTGAAGGTACAGCGAATAGACGCTGCATGATAAGCGCGACAAGCTTAGCGACATCAGCCGGTGTCTTTTCCAAGTGAAGGCGCAGTGAGCAGCTGCAGAACATAAGCGGCGAAAAGACAAGCCCGGTATCGTTAAAGCCCAGGCCACTGCGGCTCGTCAGTGCACGCAAGATAATCTTAAACTCAGCACAAAGCAAGCGAAAGTGGAAAGTCTACATCACCTGACTAGTTCAGCCACGGTGTATGAGAGGGCAGCTGCAGCGCAACGTCAACAGCGCCACAACAACCAAACCGCCTCTTCCGTGCGCGAAAATTCAACCCCAGTATAACAGCATCTAATCGTCATTACACATTACCGCATATCACATAACGTTAAAACCTCACGATACCACAATACCCGCATTGCGATAACAGCAGTCGTAGCGCTAATATCAATAGCAACAAAACAATAACAATGAGACGGGACCCGCTCGGTGTCCGCGCAATGCACTTCCTCAAGTTTCACAGTAGTGGAGCTGCTGCATTTCTTTTTTTTTTGAATGGTATTAAGAACAACGGCAAATAAATTACTGCCCCACACGACTGCTCAACGTATGCGGAGGTCAATAGCTATTTGTATAAGTTATGCGGAAAAAACTGGAGAGTAAGATTTGCTCAATGTGCTCTAGCAGACGAACTCCGTGCCATATGTCAATTTCGGACGCCGAAACCTCTTCCTTAATCAACTCACCCGCATGTGTCAGTATGGTTCGTTGTTCGCCTTGAAGTGAAGTGCCCATTATCTCACTCTTAAGTGAGCGTTGATCTTGTCCGAGTTCTTCAGTTCTGCGCGAGAGCCAGGCATTCTAAGCGCGAAGATCCGGGTTTATATTTCGGACATGCTGTGTTTCTGCTTTCTGCTCCGCGACTTTTTGAAAGATAATGTTTATGCTTCTCAAGTCTGCCCTGAGCTACCATCTCAGATCATCAATGACCTTACCCTCCTTAAATATTTTACAAGCAAGCATGAAGCAAACAATAAGGAATATTCATAATGACTAGTTCTCTGGCAACACTGGGCGTGTCCGCCATATTTTGCGGGGCAGCGTGGCGGAATCGTCTGCTAGCATCTCCATAAAGAGAGGCCGCGGGGACTGAGCCACTGGCGTCAGCGGAGCTATCGGACACAGAAAATACGGCTTTTTTTCCGTCATTCAGTGCAGAACGGTCAGTGAACCACGCTGTGCTGCTACAGATCGACGAGGACGCAATATCGGAGCTCTGCGCGCTGCAAAACGCATCCAAGCGGAGCTGTACGAGACGCATCGCTGCGCAAAGCCGAACTGCTGTTCTGTAGTGGTGTGTGCTTCCGATATGAGGTAGGCGTCCAAGAAAAGCGTTTATTGCAGAGGAGATGGGACTCTCAAACTTCTCTGATGACCCTGCACCTCCATTGTATTACAATGTGATACCCCTCCATTGTGATACACCTCCCTTGTATTTCGCACTGCGGCTATAATAACACGCCTCAAATATCGAAACCACGTTATTTCTGCGCGACCTGTGCAACGATGTGCTGCATTCCTTGGCTAATCTTTACAGCCACAGATATCTCTACACCCTTCGCAGGAGCGTATGCCGTGGTTTTTCGAAATAAACAAGGCGCGAACATGTGCATGACTGGGGCGCCGCAAACGAAATAAAAATACTCATTGCGCGTTTCGACTATATATACGGACTATATATACGAGTAATGCTCTTTTAATACACACTGGTTGCTTACAATGCCTTGCGGTGGTAATCTATCAAGCGGATATAGTGTTGTCGTTCTTGCTTTCTTCAACGGTATAGGTGTGCGTTCATTGAAATATCTTTTTAAAATAATGATTTTTGCTTTCGCATGCCACGGAGGCGTGCATTCTCGCGCGCCGCGCGCTATTGCAAACAGCATTCAAGCATAGAAGTACCCGCGATCAGCAGAAAGATGAGCGCAGCGACTGTCGCAGCGACTGCTCCCCTTGACCCCTTCCCACGTTGATTCTTCGCGCGAAACAGCCACATATGATACTGTGCCTGAACGCCCAGCTAGGCAGTCCACAAAACGCAACATATTTTCTCTGGATCGCTGCTCATTTCTTCTCAAGTGCGACAAATATTCGTACTTCCGGCTCAAAGCGTTCCTAGCTACGCTAGAACTTTGGATGTTCGTGCCCGTCTTGTCCGAACGCTGAATTTTTGGCTCTGTATCAGAGTTAGTCATTGCTACTTGTGTTACGCTTGGTTCCTGTGTAATCGCGTCAGCTGGCAAGGTACCGGAGCGTCCAGCAGGTGGCCAGTACCATGGTTAGATGAGTCGGTATACTGCTCGTCACTAATGTCATTTCGTTAACTATGCGGCTCTGAAGCCACATACACGCACGCAGTGCTCTTCACTTGGTCGAGAGGTTCTCACTGAGGAATGTCGAGACCGAGCTGCTCCCTACGACTGCCAACTACGCTGCTATCACGTGCCTATTTATCACATGTAGTTGCACGCTGCGCATCCAGAACATTTTCGTTATCAGTAGCGTAGACTTCTTCGCAGGCCACTGCCATACTGGTCTCATCGTTAGAGATACCTTTCTTCGCTCGGTGAAATTCAACTGTGGCCGCTTCATTAGCTTTGTTTGCCATTTTCTCACTTTTTGCGATCTCACTTATTTCCCAAATAGCAGCGTGTAGCTCTCAAAGCTTCTCTCATTCAAGTCGCACCTGCTCATGGTCATGTTCGCACATGTACTCAAGTTCAAAATGAATCCTCTCCCGTTCCACTTTAAGGTCTTCTCGAAACATTCGATCTATGTCTGAGTATGACCATCCGATCTCCTCTGCTATACAAAATAGTATCTACACGTTAACAGCCACATTGTGTGCGACCGATTCTTAGCTGGAGAGAGTAAGGGCCGATCCTGGCAGGCTCGCCAATTGTGAGTGATTCGTGTGGGCACAGTCACTCAACCGACAAGGGATGGGGCGTTGACAAACACAAGACGTTTATACACAAGGACATAAATACATAAATGAACTCGTAATCCCTGCCGGTACAATCGTATCTACAGTTATAGAACATGCAGCCCACGGTTCTCACGGCCCTGACACAGCAGATAAACTTCGCGACCCACTCGACGTTTTTCGGTAAAACTGGTGCCTATGAACAGACGGCCTGTCAGTGTGCTGACATCACAGCTTTGATAGTCTTCGTCAAGTTGCTGTCACGTGATTACTCGATTTCGTCGTTGAACGCAGGCTTTACACCTTTTGGCAGCAGCTCTTGAAAGCTTCACCTGGAGTTTTTGGTGTCTACACTCCTGTAATCCACCCAGTTGTCTGCCGCACTCGTTCCGTAAATGCCAAATTTGGCAGAATGCGCTCAAAAAAGATGCGATGTAGATATTTCAGTCAACTTGCGCAAATGTCAGTTCTAGGATACATATTATATTCGGTTTATAGTGGTCGAACTAAAGCATTTTTTGCGTGTCACAACACCGTGCACGAGAGGACTGTGATTTCAAAGGGTTGGGGCGTTGATGAAGTATCTCAAGTTTACGAATATTTTCACCAGGCAGAACACGTCGTATAGCGCCCAGATTCTTCAGACTCCATGGCCACCAACTGAAATGCAATATAACAGAACCGCACGTGAGTATTTCATGATTACTTGTATTATGCGTGACTTATCAACCAAAGACGTCTCTTTCGAAAACGCAAATATTTGCTGTGAGAACAATGTGTCTGTGCGCAAACACGGTTTGAACACACCTTAGGCTGGGCACATTTTTTGCTGTGTAATACATTGAGCGTTACGTAGGCTTATACGGTAATCATCATTAACACGCACAAGCTTAATGACCTGTGTCCTTGGCCTATTTTGTTGCTGTATCTGGAAATATGCTTGCTCGCATCACCATGCATGCGTTGCCAGTAAGTTATAAATATTCATGCTTTTTTTCACTTCCATATTTTAAGGGGCGAAACACGTTAGGTTCTTGGCTTCTCGGTCCATCATAAACGAATATGCACCGTTGTCACGGCCCATCATATCGTTGTCACGGTCCATCATAGAAGAGTGTGCACCACAAATAAGGCTGAATCCCACTACTCGCCACCGGTCCATACTATGCATATTATGAGTTAAAGGTTCGTCCCTACTGCCTAAAAGATTATCGTCGGTGTAGCAGCGGTGCTACAATCCCCGCCGAAATTCATCAAGTCGCTCAGGCTTCTTATCTAAAACCAGAGAAACAAGCGTCCATCTCTACCGTCAATTCATCTATTGGAAACACCACTTTTTGAAACATGTCTACAAAGAGATGGTGGAGTAGTGGACCGGTGGTGAGTAAAGCAGTAACGAGTAAATATTTTGATGTGGGAAACACCCACGCAAACTGCGTGCTTCGCCCCTCTCAAGGTTTTACGTTAGTGGAACTGAAACGATCTTCCTCGGTGATGTTCCGTCCTGGACAGAAGAATTCCCTTTCCGAGGCCCAAAAATTCCCCATTTCCGGCATTTTTTCCCCGCATACATCGCCAATAGTTCCCGCCTATTTCTCTGCAGAAAAAAAGTTTATATATATATATATATATATATATATATATATATATATATATATATATATATATATATATATATATATATATATATATATATATATATATATATATATATATATATAGTGTTCGACGTGTTTCAGGCTCTTCCCATCGCTTTTTCTTCTTTCCTGCCCAACTCAAAGCATCGCCTCCGAGATCGGCTTTTAATACTACGAAGGAGCTACCTTAGAACTCGCTTTAAGCGGTATGCGATGCGGAAGGAATGCTGTACATGCTCATGCACACGGCCACTGCATAAGAAGAAAAGTTTATTATTGTTGTTTTTTTTTTGTTACTGAGTGATGTGGCGTACATTAATGTGCCTAGCAGACGCTCTGTATCTACATGCACCACACTTTGTACAAAAATCACGTCAACTTTTCAATAATATTGACTAAATATTGTGAAATAAAACAACCTTTTATGGTGGTATTTAACATTTTATTGACTTGATTGGGAACGGTTCTGCAAACTACCGTGAAGAAAAAAATAAATAAATGTGAAGTTTAAATTCAAATTTAAATGTTTAAATTCGAGTCAATATATATTGACTGGGTTTTTAAAGACTATGGTCTTTAAAAACGAACCTTAGAGGCTGTGGTTTGGCGCGCTACATGCGCCAGAAACGATTGCGATATGCGAAAGCCTCATGTCCACAGTCTTTTGATCGTTATATAAAAAAAATATCGCCGCCCCTCAAAATTCCCTGCAATATCGCGAAGATTCCCTTTTTCCCTTTCGTCCCAAATGACTGTCGGGAATTCCCTGCACGGAACATCACTGATCTTCCTCATATGTCTGCTCGGACACCATCGAGACGCTTACTACACAGACGCGTGCAAAATAGGCAAAGAAAAATACACTGTCGTAGCCACAAATAAATACAGTATGATCACAGCGACCGTACGAACCGCCACACTTAGCACGGCATAGTCAGCAGTAGCATTGGCCATACGAGATACCTGAATGGAAGACCCAGAACGACCAGTTAACTCGGAATCGCTGTCAGCGTGCCGTCCACATAAGACCGGGACTGTATCGAAAATTGCTGCTAAAATTCTAGGAGCGCACATGCAACAATATCAGACTGTGATTTGGTGTCCTGGACACACGGAGCTAGACGGTAACAAGAGGGCAGACGGTATAGCTCGCAAAATTAGTTTCCGGGCACCGACCGAGACTCTCAAAGAACCTGCAGTCACCCTGCATGACGTCCTGGTGGCAGAAAATAAGGAAGGTGAAAATTCAGCCCACCATACCCCAGATTTAATATCGGGCAAGCTAGGGACTGGCGCCGGTTACATCCTAACACGTACCCCAATCTATGAAAGCTGAATGTAAGACAAGTGCCTCATTGAAATCCACCCAACGCATTACGCGGGCACTTGTCCGTGGTGTTGGAAGCAGCCATCTTTCACTCACATAACGTGGTAGGAGTAGACTTAGGCCATCCAAAATTAGGCCACCCTTGTTAGGGAAAAACACATTTGAGAGGCAGTGGGGGGGAAGGGGGGGGGGGGGGGCTGGCTTGCGACGAAGGACCGGGAGAGCCAATTTGCTCTCCTCGATCAGGCCCAGCGAGCCGCAGATGCCAGTAGGGCCCTGCACCAGGGGAGCCACTAACCTGCGCCCTAATTCCGTTCAATAAAATAAAGTTTCTACAACTACTTATACATGCCCTTCATTGCTACACAGTCTCCCCCATAGCAGGCACGCCAATGCGCCTTCGTTGCAGCGCACTAGATTTCCCGCGTTCTTCTGGGACGCGGACCGCTTATAGCAGATACTCAGATGAGCGTCCCTTGCAGGCCAGGTTTTTTCACCTCCTGCGGAACAGCTTCCATGTTTTACTCACACTTACCGAACAAGCAAAAAAACAGACCGTCATTTCAACCCCATAATTTTCAGCTTGTATTCACGTACAATCGCTGGATGCAGTCAGTTATTGTGTAATGACGTAAAGTTTGCAATGTTACTAAGATGGGCAAGTTGGCCAATACCTCTGAATTGAGGCAAACACGGAGTGATGTTTTAATTGGAATTTCGTGGCTAAAATTGGCAGCAGGATGCAGAGGAGGCTTCTTCATGAGTTCTATAAGCTCGGAGGCAACGATTCTTCTTTCGAAAGAGCGACATACGGGGGGTGTAGAGATACCTCCAACGCATACGATCGTAAACGCGACAGCTACTAATATCGTCAGCAGTTGGAGAAATGCAGCAGTCAGTGTAATTAGCCGGATGGAAGGTAGAACATTCCAGCGCCAATTCTCGGCTAATTTCTCTGGTATGACTTTAAATCGTAACTAGCGGCTGTTTCCAAAGCTTAGTGTATTGGAGTTCCTTTTGAATGAGGTGTGCTTAAAATACTGTCGTGATGCAAGTCGTTGAAGAATTTGCGCCACTTCTAAGAAATATGCCCGCAGCTCTTTTAGCGGATCAGCTGCTAGATTCAATATATTCCTGCAACCACTGGGCGTATCCTCGCCTTACGTAAATGACACTAGAGTGCATAACAGCCCCATGAATAGTCATTTTAATTACGCATGAGTCCTTATGTAACATACGCCTTCTACATGTCAAAAGCAGAAGAAGCGAATATATATATATATATATATATATATATATATATATATATATATATATATATATATATATATATATATATATATATATATATAGATTATGAAGAGTCTGGCTTCGGTTGCCGTAGAACACAATAGGAAAACTATATATACGTCTCTAAAAAACTGTTTATTGGTGACGTTTCGATCGGAGACCGATCTTCATCAAGAGGACATTTACCAGGCTTCGATGCACTGTTATATCATCGCCGAGATGAGAGAAAGAGAGGAAAAAAAAGAAAAAGAAAAAAGAGAAGAAGGGTACATACTGATAAGTGGACACACGACCACGTGCGCGTACTTCTACATACGTATAGCACCTGTATTTTGGAAATAAAAGAATAAAACAATAAAGAGGTGCAGAAATAAACGAGTCGCCAAACAACCCCGTGCACATACTTAGACATACAGACGTGCTTTCTGAAAAAACGAAAAAAAAAAACACACGAAAATACAAGTGCACATGTTAAGTACATTCCTGTGGTGCCCCCGACACATACTAAGATATACGAACAAGACATGTTTCAAAGAAAAAAGTGAACAAACCAAAAAATATGTAGATATACATCGATGGTCCAGGTGGGAACGTTAAGCACATTCCAGTGGTACATTGTGAAGTTTCACTGCTCAGGCTCACCCCTCATCTCTTCCCAGAGCTTGAACACAACAACAAAGTACATTCCTTTCGTCCATTGTCACGTCCCACCTATTCTCCCCTGCCCCTCCTTAGTTGCTCTTGAAGCCTAGAGATGGGGGGTGGGGTTCTACGTTCCTACGATCTCCGGTCTGTGGCTCAAGAATGTTTGAGAAGAAAATGGAGAGTGTTTTTTAAATTTTCGCCGTGGGGTCGAATATTTCATTCACTCGGTTGTCTGAGGAGAGATTTCATTGTAGGGGGGGGATTATTCGAAAGTTTCCCACCCTTCTCGGAATGCGCGTGCAGATGTTGCATGCCCGACAACGTGCTCCGGGCGATATCAGAAAAAAATACCAATAAAAAAAGGAGAAAGAAGTTTGGTTAGGATCATTATTATCCTGAATCTTCCAGAGCCCGGATTGAAGACAGTATGCCCGGAGTGATATTTAGACCAGCCTTTAATGTATCAAATTTATAAATCATATATGATTTGCGCTGTTCACGCTTTCTTGTACTGGAGAAACCGCTTTGTAAGAGTGTCACCTTGATGGAATCAAACGGGTGGTTTTCGGAGTTTATATGCCGAGACAGAGGCAGGTCCGGAAGCGAATGAACATGTGAACGATGGTTATTGAAGCGGGTGCGGAAGGCCGTGTCCGTCTGACCTATGTATTGAATACTGCATATTCCGCACTCGAGAAGGTATACTACATTAGAGCTGTCGCAGTTAAGGTTTGAGTGAATGGAATATTTGAAATTGGAATGTGTGCTTTCAGCAACGTTGGTTACCTGTATGTGTTTGCACACCTTGCAGCGGGCAGTGCCGCATGGCTGGCATCCAGTTATAGGTGTCTTATCGGTTTTTGAACGAACAAGATAATATTTAATGTTTTTGGGGCCTCTATATAGTACTCGCGGAGGGGAAGGGAAAATTTTTGATAGCCTTTCACTCTGGTGTAAGATGTTAAAGTGTCTCTTTAGAATTTTGTTTACGTTAGGGGGGTTGCTCCCAAATGTTAGAACCAAGTTTTTCCGTCCCTCTTGTTTTAATTCTTTCTGCTGGTAAAGTAGCTGCTGGCGATCTAGGTTTGCCGCTTTATGTATCGCGTCGTTGAAAATAGAAGGAGGATAATGTTGCTTCGCAAGTACGTTGCGCAAGTTCTCTGCTTTGGCCTCAAAGTCTTCGGGGCGGGAGCAAATTCTTTTGAATCGGTGGGCCTGCGAGTACGGGATGGACGTCTTGCAGTGACGAGGGTGACAGCTATCGAAATGAAGGTATTGCTGCCTGTCTGTAGGCTTTTTTGTAAACGTTAGTAGTTAATGACCCGTCTTTTACCTTTACGTGGACGTGTAGGAAATTTATTTCATTTAGGATGACTGCCAGTTGGGCGTGTTGGTATAGGTTCATGATGAAACAAGCGCAATATGCACGAAGACTCAGAAAGGACACAGGACGGAGCGCTTACTAGCAACTGAAAATTTTTATTTCGGAAAGAGCATTCTTATATATGCATAACATGCACGCACGTCACCACACACCACCCTTATTATCACAAACAGCGTGAAACAACGAAAGACCGCTATGATAACCGATGGCAAGCGCTCCGTCCTGTGTCCTTTCTGAGTCTTCGTGCATATTGCGCTTGTTTCATCATGAATTTATTTCAGTTGTTGAGTATGCATAAGCGAATGTTATGTCTGGATGAACTTTGTTGGAGGATTCTATAAAATTAATTAAGCTCTCCTGCGTATCCGTCCAAATAATAAAAATATCATCTAAGAAGCGTCTGTAAAGAAGTGGCTTAATTTTCTGGGTTGATAGAAACTTAGTTTCAAGATCATTCATAAAGATGTTTGCGTAGTTGGGTGCCATACGAGTCCCCATAGCAGTGCCATTTATTTGTAAATAGTATTGGTTATGAAACTCGAAGCTGTTGAGTTGAAGTACCAGCTTAGCAAGGGTTTCAATGACTATTGGGTTTGGTGAGTCATCACATTTATGCGCACTAAAAGACTCTACTAATATTTTGATGCCGTCACTATGCGGAATATTGGTGTACAGGGAAGTTACATCAAGAGTTACAAGGAAGGCACCATCAGGGATTTTTACATCTTTGATCGTCCTAATGAAGTGGTTGGTATCACGTAGGTAGGAGGAGTGTGTAGGCGGTATGTTCTTAATTAAGGAGTCTATGTAACTTGATATTGGTTCAGTGAGGGTACCTCTTCCTGAAATTATTGGTCGGACGGGGTTTCCTTTTTTGTGTATTTTCGGAAGCATATAAAACCGTCCTGGTGTGGCACGTGCTACAGTAAGCGCCCTAGAATGTTTGGGATCTAACTCTCCGAGCTCTACCAGATCATGGAGTGCGGTGGTTATTATTGCTTGATGTTCTAGGGTTGGATCTTTATCAAGTGGTTTGTAGAAAGAGGTGTTAGTTAATTGGCGGGTGCCCTCTTAGATATAGTCGGATTTATTTAATATTATAATCCCTCCCCCTTTATCCGCTGGTTTTATGACGATATCTGTTCGTTCACTGAGTGCCTTCAATGCTTCATACTCCTTTCTTGAGAGGTTTTGGGCTGCTGCCGGTCTGTGTGTGTTATATTCCCGCAGTATGTCTTTTTGGACGGCTTCGATGTAGGTATCTAGATGCCTCTCCCGCTGAGAGCTTGGTGTCCACTGTTGACTTGAACTAAAAGGTATTATGGTAGTGGTTTCCCTCTGGGGTTTGTCGAAAAAGTATTCCTCTAGGCGAAAATTCCGTGCGAAGTTATCGAGGTCTTGTAATAAGGAGAACTGATTGTATCGGCCAGTAGTGGGGAAAAATGTGAGTCCGCGGGAGATTACTGCTCGTTCATGACTACTAAGTTGAACGTTGGAGAGGTTAATTATGTTTTCTTCTACGTTATTTTGTGTGTTAGTAGTGCCTCTCGGCCGGTCCTTCAAGGTTTTATGAGTGCTACCAAGTTGTGGCACAACCACTGGTTGAGGGCCCTCTGGATTGCCTACGTAGAGCTCGCAGGAGTACGGAAGTTTATCCCTTGCCATTTTTTTTCTCCTTAATTTTCAGGATTTCCTCTGTCCTCTTGTTCTCAAAACGTTCTAGTTCAGCAACTTCTATAGTGGATAGGGAAGTGTTAGATCTAGCTTGACGTTCCGCCGCCCTCATAGACGCGAGCACCCTTTCACAGCGCGCCACAACGAGTTCGGTTAGTTTTAGTGAAGCAGATTTCAGAATTAGATGACATTTTTGGGTTTCCTCTTCGTCAAAGTCATGCATTGACGGCTTAAATGATAGTTGAATGCCCTGAGGGGCGATACCATATCGTAAATAAATTTTGAGTCTTCGCACCTGCAGGTCATGGCGTAGACGTTTATCAACAATTTTTCTTAACCTAAGAAAATGGGGTGTCTGGGGTATAGCGCGCGCGTCGTCTGTGGGGGGAGGTGGTCAATGGGTTAGAGCGACCGGATTGTCACAATCGAGTAGAGCCACAGTATTTCCGGAGATCGTACCTTTTTGAGGAGGGGGGCATATGCTTGTTCCCTGTGTGCTGGAGGGAAGTCCGATGGCTCGCAGTCCATTGTGGTCGGTGGCGGGCCTGCTGAAGTGGACGTGCCGTGCTCGTGTTGAGTTGACCGCCGTCCAGTGGAGGGTGGCAGAGACCTTGATCTTGAATGCCTTGGTTCTCTGTCTCGGGGCCGTTGAGATGCTTTCCTTTCCCCGGCCGTTGGTGCGCCCGTCTCTGCATTCCGTGTTGTTGGTGCTGAAGCGGTCGAATTCGACGACGAGGTCGCCGCGGTCTCGGTGCGTACAGGCTGGGGTCTTTTTGCCTGTTTCTTCGATGAATGAACATGTGTTCTGATGGCCTGTGTGGTCCTTTGTGCGGGTGCTTGGTTGCCCTTTGCCCGAGTACTCGACTTGAGCGCCTGTGCGTAAGATGGACTCGCTGGCGACGGCTGGTTCCATTCAACGGTAGGCACGTGGTCCCTCCAGACCCCCATGTGGTCCCTCCGACTATGAAGGATCACATTGTAGATGTTCCACGCAAGTAGAGATACCCCAGCGAAATTCGGGTGTAACAGGGTGAAAGGGTGAAAGGCTATCAAAAATTTTCCCTTCCCCTCCGCGAGTTGTATATAGACGCCCCAAAAACATTAAAGATTATCTTGTTAGTTCAAAACATATAACTGGATGTCAGCCATGCGGCAAGGCCCGCTGCAAGGTGTGCAAACACATGCAGGTAACCAACGTTGCTGAAAGCACACATTCCAATTTCAAATACTCCATTCACTCAAACCTTAACTGCGACAGCTCTAATGTAGTACACCTTCTCGAGTGCGGAATATGCAGTATTCAATACATAGGTCAGACTGACACGGCCTTCGGCACCCGCTTCAATAACCATCGTTCACATGTTCATTCGCTTCCGGACCTGCCTTTGTCTCGGCATATAAACTCCGAAAACCACCCGTTTGATTCCATCAAGGTTACACTCTTACAAAGCGGTTTCTCCAGTACAAGGGAGCGTGAACAGCGCGAATCATATATGATTTGTAAATTTGATACATTAAAGGCTGGTCTAAATATCACTCCGGGCATACTGTCTTCAATCCGCGCTCTGGAAGATTCAGGATAATAATGATCCTAACCAAACTTCTTTCTCCTTTTTTTATTTGTATTTTTTACGGATATCGCCCGGAGCACGTTGTCGGGCATGCAACATCTGCACGCGCATTCCGAGAAGGGTGGGGAACTTTCGAATAATTCCCCGCCCCCCCCCCCCCCTACAATGAAATCACTCCTCAGACAACCCAGTGAATGACATATTCGACCCCACGGCGAAAATTTGAAAAACACTCTCCATTTTCTTCTAAAACATTCTTGAGCCACAGACCGGAGATCGCAGGAAAGTAGAACCCCCCCCCCCTCTCTAGGCTTCAAGAGCAACTAAGGAGGGGCGGGGGGAGAATAGGTGGGACGTGACAATGGACGAAAGGAATGTACTTTGTTGTTGTGTTCAAGCTCTGGGAAGAGATGAGGGGTGAGCCTGAGCAGTGAAACTTCACAATGTACCACTGGAATGTGCTTAACGTGCCCACCTGGACCATCGATGTATATCTACATATTTTTGGTTTGTTCACTTTTTTATTGCGATAGCAATTATATGGACACTCTCGGCTGATTTTTGCCGTTCCGTCGCCGTCTGTCGACGCCGTCATGTCCCGGATATGTATATGTATGTGTATGTATAAAAAAGGCATAAAGAAAAATAAATCAGTAGAAAAAAATGCCCCCACCTCCCCGAAGGGAATCGTGAGGAAATGCGAATGCATTTCGCGCGTGCTTCACTCCAATTATATATGGTGGTTGTGGTTCGAAGAAGGAAAAGGCGTCTAATTTCTGCAGCCCGGTCGGGAGCACTGCGCAGAGCCTTTTTTTTTCTTTTTCTTGTTTTTTTTAATTATTTTTATTTATTTTTTTTAATTTTTTTTTCATATATAGCTCCGCCGAGCTCCGCCGCAGTCCGCTTTTAGTTAACGCGCACGCTGCGAATTTTTATTGTTCAACAACGCACAGGAGAAACCTCCCACCGGCACCACCTTGGAGGTCAAGATTCATTGCCATATATACGGGGTGGCCAGTGAACGGTTGTGCAGCGCGAGCAGTCGGTTTTTTCAACCAAGAAACTCGCTAGCAGACGCTGCCTGTGTCGGCGTCGCGAGGCGAGAGAGGGAGAGGGGGGAGCGTAGGAGAGGAGAGAGAGAGGGGGGGGGCGCGCATGCGCAGTGGGGAGTGTGAACGCTGCGGGCATAGATGCCTAGAGAAGAGAGGGGGGGGAGCGTAGGAGAGGAGAAGAGAGGTGGGAGGGACGCGCATGCGCAGTGGGAGTGTGGACGGCGCGGGCAGGGATGCCTAGAGGAGAGAGGGGGGAGCGTAGCAGGGGAGAGAGGAGGGAGGCGCATGCGCAGTGAGGGTGTGGTTGCCGTGGGGAGGGATGCCTAGAGGAGGGAGAGAGGAGGTTTTTTTATTTTTATTTTTTTTGAAAGGGTTTGCGCATGCGCAGTAAGGGTGGTCACGCCGCACACCACCACCACCGGATTAAGCTTCGCCATAAGATGCTTCACATCTAACACCTGCCGGCGCGCACACCTCCTCAACCTATCCTCCTGCTCCTCCTCCGCGGACAACGCCAACGCCAACGCCGGATGCCTGACATAGCCCGACTATGAAATGCATTCGCATTTAAAAAATTCCAAACCACCTGACCGGGGATTCGAACTAGCGACCCCTCGCTCCGCACCCTGCTGCGCTAACCAACACAGCCACACGCCATGCTCGCGCCAGCGATATAACAGCGAGCTATTCATATGCACCATTTGCCGCTCGTTGTACGCAGATCTCGGAACAGCTTGAGCGTGTTTTCTATCACGCAACGTTTTTACAGCGTTTATCAAATTTAAAACTGCCCTTGAGATGCACACGAAAAATGTGGCTCGCTTCTGTGCCACTCATGATGTAGAAGGAAAAAAAGACCAGCGGGCACACTAAGCGTCAGACGCCACCGCGTGGCAGGGAACGCAGAGGGCTCATTCCACGTGCAGTTTAAAAGAAAAAGAAGTATCATACAGCGTCGAAAAGTTACATAATCATATAATCAATCCTCGGCCAGTCCCCCTGAGTGGGTATGAGCCATCTCAGAGGCAACAACAACAGCGTCGGCTTCTGCACTGTGGACACTCGCAGCGCGTTGCTCAAATACAAAAACGTAACTGCGACAGTTGTTAGTTCACGCTTGTCCTGTGTATACCTATGCGTCCTTTTCGAGCGTCGTCCTTTGTGCTACGGCGGCGCGTTGCAAGTATCTAGCTGCTTGTCGTTCTTCGTGTGACAAACTAATTTCTTGCTATCGCATTCATTGCTTCGCCCGAGTGGCGAAACTGTGACTTTTCTTTGAAACATGTGTTGTTCGTATATCTTAGTATGTGCCGGGGGCACCACAGGAATGTACTTAACATGTGAACTTGTAATTTCGTGTGGTTTTTTTTTCGTTTTTTTTTCAGAAACCACGTCTGTATGTCTAAGTATGTGCACGGGGTTTTTTGGCGACACGTTTATTTCTGCACCTCTTTATTGTTTTATTCTTTTTTTTTCTAAATAAAGGTGCTATGCGTATGTAGAAGTACGCGCACGTGGTCGTGTGACCACTTATCAGTATATATATATATATATAGATACGTGGCTCTCATGTGTTAGTATTTACTGCACTACATTTACCTAAAGACAGCAGTAATATAAGCGCAAATTGCTTATCTACCACCTGTGTTCGAGCTTTGATTACGCGATAGCAGCGCATAGTCAGATATCCAGCAGCTTATTGAGCGGAAGAAGCAAAATTCGGGCCTTAAATACACCTGCTATGAAACTCTCAGATTAAATTGAACTCAGTCTATTCCCTAACTAATTTGCGATGCAGAAACATTTACCTACACATGTAAACATTTATTATGCGTAAACAGGCTCTCTCACGTATAAACATCTAATACGGTAAATAGCAAGTTCTCATATCCTCTTATATCCTTGCAGAAACAAAATGGGAGCTGACAAATGGAAACACGTAGCGGGCTAAGCAGGAAGAACAGAGGAACAGAGGAAGGCCAGCCTGTCTGAGGTACTTCCTCTGTTCTTCCTGCTTAGCCCACTATATCCTCGCAGATGTTCTCAGCAATTCCACTATAATATAAAGGTGTGCTAAGACATTCCAACCTGAAATTATTTGCAGCCACACACAAATATATCGCCTCCAAACTAGGTTAGTCTTCCGAAGCATGTTGCGTTGTAATTTGCACATACACTCTTACATTGGGTGCATTATTGCGACAGCAATTGTATGGACCTTCTCGGCTGACTTTTGCCGTCAACGTCATGTCCCGTAAATACACACACACACACACACACACACACACATATATATATATATATATATATATATATATATATATATATATATATATATATATATATATATATATATATATTGCCACGCTCGTTTATTGTTCCAATATTGATGTATGTGGTTTCCGCCCACAAAGCCTGTCAGCAATGCTCGGCGCAAGCCGCGCCACAGTGTTCGAGAAGGTTCAGGATTGTAGTAGATCATTTTGTCAAAATTGTGCGCAAGACGCGAACACTCAAGCTTATTCCAGAGCTTGCGCGACCACCAGTGAGAAGACTGGAAATTGATAAGACAGCAGGTCTACAACCACTACCTCGCCCTAACCGTCCGTTTCGACATCTGAGCATCAGTTTGTATAGACCACTTCCTCTGACGTCGGCTAGTAACCGCTGGGTCATCGTCCATTTTGACCACCTCACGCGATACGCTGAAATTTCCACCATCCTAGCGGCTACAGCACGCTATGTTGCCTCGTTCCTGCTCCACTATTTCATACTGCGCCACGTTTTACCCCAGGAGCTGCTCAGCGATCAACGCCGTGTCTTCTTGTCGGAAGTCGTCGAAGCCTTTCTCAAAGAGTACCATGCTGTTACCACAACACTACTGGTTACCGACGCTGACGAACTGCTGAACTGAACGCGTAATCGAACGCTCGGAAACATGCTCTCAATGTACGTCGCGGCCGATCACAGATATTGGGACGTCATACTGCGCTTCATCCCCTACGCCTACAATACCACCTCTCAGAGCACTACTGGTTTTTCAGCATTCTTTTTTATTGTATGCAAGGCACCCGTCACGCATAATCGACACGTTTCTTCTATACAAGCCGCATCACCTATTTCTGCCACAGCCAAGCGTGTACCTATTTCTGCCACAGCCAGGCTAGCTAAAGGGTATCGAGCTTGCCAAGACGTTTAGAACGCACAAACAGGAGCGGCAAATGAGCATTTGCGGTGACAACACCACTTCGGCGCCACATTTTTTCTCACTGGAGCGCTCGTATAACTTGCTGGAAATTGTGCGCGGCGTGGACGGAAGGAAGAAGAGTGGTGGAGCTGAAGCTACACTAGGTTTGGGCTGTTATAACGACGCCATGTTGGGACGACATTGCGCAGCATGCCATTAAGGGCTGCAGAAGAGATTTTCCACAAGGCTCTCTTCCATACCACTGCACCTGGCCTATTATCACAACTACTGCCCAAGTACAAACGCCCCTACCCTATCGTCGAAAGCACATAACCAGTAAACTACTTGATCGAACAACACAAAAAACCATCTTCGGACATGCGCTGTCGACGGCGCGACATTGCCAATGCGGAGCGCCTCAACGCCTAACATGACCCGCGCATATTGACAAGTTGTGAGGTCGCCGGGCGGCACCTTTTTTCGTACCCGGGAGAAATGTTGTGATGTCTTGGAGCTGTGTGATGGGGCGCCCTCTCGAGCGCCTTCTAATGGACCGTCGTCTTCTGCTCCTCTCTGACAGAACGCCGCCCAAGTTTGAAGTCCGTTCTGTGCCATGACTCTCACCGTTGTACAGGGTCGCCTAGAGAAATAAATGCAGTAACTATATATATATATATATATATATATATATATATATATATATATATATATATATATATATATATATATATATATATATATATATATATATATATATATATATATATATATATATATATACATATGTCGTGTTTTGTAACACGCTCTGACATGGCACTCAAGCATTTCTCCTCCGGTGAGCACCGTATCCGCAAAACCACCGCGGGGGACTCTACATATATATTTAAGCGCCACAAAAACCACTAATTCAGGGACATTTCTTGAAGTGTGCTATCCGGGTTTCGAATCTGCCACCCATCGCTCCACAACGGGTGGTGTGAAACGGCTCGGCGACGGAGCGTACGTCATTCAGCATGTTAAGGACAAGCTAAATATATGCACAATTTACCGCTGGTGGTTGGCAGAGCTCGGAGGCGCCTTGCTCTCTTTATTACCAGAGAGATCGTGCGAAGCACATATTTAAAGTCCTTCGCCACATTCGTTGCGATGCGCGCGCTCCTGCTGCCTCTAGCACCTGTGCTTTGCCCTACAGGGCGTGGGTGATCAAGCACGTGCACTTCTCTTGTGATGGGGTGGTTTTGCTTCTTGTGCTTTCACCGCTAAGTTTGCGTTGAAGTTTTGAAGCAAATGAAGCTCGCTTCGCTCGCTGCAGTCGCGGCGTTTGCAAAAGGTGGGTGCTGCTCAAACAAAAGAAGTAACAACTGGGACAGTTGTTTGTTCGCGCTTGTCCTGTGTATGCCTGCGCGTTCGCTTCCTGCATCCTTTGTGTTTGAGGAGCGCGTTTTAAGTGTCGAGCTGTGATAAGAGCGGCTATAGAACTAGTTTTGTCCGTCTTGGGCTATAGCGAACCAAAGCTCAAGTTTGCGGAGCGACGACAGCGCCGCGCTGCGGCTCTGGAGAGAAGCGCTGGTGAAACTGGGAATAAGCGCGGCGGAGGGCGCGCCTGTTTCACCGACAGCCGACAGCGGCGGCACGCCTGCGCACGCGTTCTTCGGTCGGTGTGGGGAGCTTAGACGTTGCGCCGTGAGCTTGGCACGCTGAACCGAGAGGCTTGCTTTGCGAAGCTACATTTCCGCGATGGTAGAAGCGACCCCACGAAAGCGGAAGCGAGGTCCGAAGTATTACTGTGTGCCACAGCAGTGCAGACAGTACCGGCACGCGATCCGCCTCTAAAACTGAATCAGTTCCCGGACAAGTCGTACAAGAGAGAAAGTACACAAGCGTGGATCACCGTAGTTAGAGGAATAAAGTTCTAGCTCTGTCTCGCCTTCCGTTTTCGCTGACTCAATTCTTAGCTTGAAATCGTTTGTTTCGACTACCTGAATCAGTACGTTAACGCGGCGCGTGCATGCAACGACTGCAGTAGTGATTGCTCGCCGTCTCGCATTTTTACATCCAATTACGGTTGTATGTTGAAGCAACTTTGTGTTTTGATTCCTTGTGTTTGTGAGACCTATCTGTCGTTGTTGGATGTTCACACTCACATACTTCATACCGCAGTTAGCGTTGCCGTGTTGGTGGCGTTCAGTTGAACTCCGCACAAGGCTGCATCATCGCGCCGGAACGAACACCTGTGCATTTTCAGCTAACTTGACATCGTTTTGCTGGTTTGTTCTGTTTTTGTCACTTTTTTAGGGTGGTATATATTTAAGCCGCTGAATCTAGCTGGCACTTAATTCAGGAATTGTTATTGCCATCTTCGGAAGATTGTGCGGTTTTCTTTCACGCGCACCGCGCACTCGTACATTGCTTCGAGTGTGCGTTTACGGGTGCGCTTTGCGCGAGCTCGTCACCCGATACCACACCGCGCCTGAAATTCGACACCTCTCACGCTGAGGCGCGTTCGCGCAGCAAGTCTTATACACCTGTAAAGTCGATATTCTCATAAAAAAGGAGTGCAAGCACGAAGCGAGAAGCGAAAAAAAAGACAGACAGACGAGGCGAGCAGTTCTACTTGCTTCGCAGCAGGTAAAGCTAAGCTAAGCTAGCTGCCTCGTGGCTAAGTCAGCGGGTGATGCTCCAGCGGTGCGGAGGGCATGACTCGAACCTTCTCAGGCTTTTTTAGTGCCACGGCCGTGTAATCTTTGTTTCTCTAAGTTTTTTCTTGCCACGCCGCGAAAGTTCCGTTCACTACAGTACGCGTTTGCCACTGCCAGCGTGCACATCTAAACAACAATCACATGTTTTTCATAGTCGACAACGTGGAACATCGATAATCGTGATTAACGAACTTCTCTCCTTTGATTACGTTCGCTTTTCGAAGTGCCTGTCCAGCGGGGAGACCTTTTTCAAGCGGTACACAGCGAAGCGCTGCGCGAGAGCTCTGCACGCGCAAAGAAGCGAGCGGCAGTGCGGCGGAGAGAAGGGAAAAAGCGCGGCGCTTACCCCCCAGTTTCTACCTTTTTGCGAGGCGCAACAAGCGCAGCGCGAAAGCGCTGCACGTGCACGGAAACGAGCGGAAGCGCGGAGGAGAGAAGCGAAAACGCGCAACGTATATTCCCAGTTTCTATTTTTCTGCCAGAGATGGCGCTGCCTGTCAAGAGTCGCAGCGCCACTGAGCGATGCTTTGGAAGCCTATAGCGCGTTTTAAGGTACAGGGATGGACTGAACACACCACAGAAACATAGCGCAGACTAACAACTGCCTGCGCTCTGTGTCTGTGGTGTATTCTGTACGTCCCTGTACGTTAAAATGTGCGATAACGCAAGAGCTGTGATAGTTGTTAGTTCGCGCTCGTCCTGTGTGTCTTTCATGTGTCCATCCCCTTTGTTTGGGCAGCTCCCTACAAGTTTCGTGTTGCTCGCCATTCTTCACGTGGCATTCCAGTTCCGTTGCCATCACATTCACTCATTAACCTTCTCGGCGAAGCTGTGACTTTTTATGAGTTGTAACAAATATCAGTTCGAAGGTTGGCGCTTGCCGTCGTTCGTCGTTTAACCTAATTCGTGTTGTCTACTTTCGCGCTAAGCGATTTGAAATAATCATTCTCTGGCAATTTTGGAGCTCGCACACTTATAAATGAAACTTAAAATGCGTTAACACATTGTTGTCTCATTTTATTTACTTAACAGCCGCAACTGGTGAACTGTATGTAACTGACATGAACTTGACTTACAATGAGCCAGACACATACAACTGCAGTGTTTTCATTTTGACTTTCCCGCCGCATCACCCTCCAGGTAAGCCATTCTGTGAAATTTGCCTTTCTGACGACTCATCAAACGTACTAAAACTCAAATGTTGCTGCTGGTAACTTTGGTGACCCTCCATGATGCGATGCTCATTGCGCGCGATGAAACATTAAGTAGAAATCCTATCACAGTTTAGCGGTCGCATCGTTCTTCTTCAAAAGCAGTATGCAGTATTCCACCCAGTCAAACATGGCCACTAGCCTTTCGACGAATAACATCACCTTCAAAAAGCTTTTAACGAAGCCCATAAAATAAAGAACACACCTCGTGAAATAAAAGTTCTTGCGCAAGCTTTTTTTTAATGCGAAGCATTTCTTAGCGAACTTCGGCGACTTTGAGCGTATCTATCTATCTATCTATCTATCTATCTATCTATCTATCTATCTATCTATCTATCTATCTATCTATCTATCTATCTATCTATCTATCTATCTATCTATCTATCTATCTATCTATCTATCTATCTATCTATCTAGCCGCCTACGTCTTTGTGCTCTCCTGGCCGTATCGTTAATGGGATTTATACCAAATTTGGTATGGCATAACATGACTGTATGACGAACATAAATGGCTGGTCATATCATGAAAATCATGACTAACTTGTCATGAAAAGTGTGATTTACATGCCACGCTCATGGCGCGCTCGCGGCCGTTTCCTTAGCTTGATATACACCAAATTTGGCATTGAGTGACGTGACTGTATGACGGACATAAATGACAGGTGGTAATATGCAAACAATGACGTGCATGTCATGAACAGCATGATTTACATGCCACGCTCATGGCGCGCTCGCGGGCCGTCTCGCTAGCTTGATATACACCAAATTTGGTATTGAGTGACGTGACTGTATGACGAACATAAATGACAAGTGGTAATATGGTAATATGGAAAACATGATTTGTCATGAGCGATATGACTTGCATGCCACGCTCATGGCGCGCTCGCGGCCGTTTCGTTAGCTTGATATACACCAAATAAATGACCAGTGGTAATATGGAAATCATGACTTGTCATGTGTGACATGACTTGCATGCCACGCTCATGGCGCGCTCGCGGCCGTTTCGTTAGCTTGATATACACCAAACTTGGTATTGAGTGACATGACTGTATGACGAACATAAATGACCAGTGGTAATATGGAAATCATGACTTGTCATGTGCAACATGACTTGCATTCCACGCTCATGGCGCGCTCGCGGCCGTTTTGTTAGCTTGATATACACCAAATTTGGTATTGAGTGACATGACTGTATGACGAACATAAATGAGCAGTGGTAATATGGAAATCATGACTTGTCATGTGCGACATGACTTGCATGCCACGCTCATGGCGTGCTCGCGGCCGTTTCGTTCGCTTAAGATACACCAAATTTGGTATTGAGTGACGTGACTATATGACGAACATAAATGACAAGTGGTAATATGGAAATCATGACTTGTCATGTGCGACATGACTTTCATGCCACGCTCATGGCGTTCTCGCGGCCATTTCGTTCGCTTGAGATACACCAAATTTAATATTGAGTGGCGTGACTGTATGACGAACATAAGTGGCAGGTGGTAACATGAAAATCTTGGCATGCATGTCATCTACAACGCCATTTACATGCCACGCTCATGGTGCGCTTGCGTCCAGTTCGCTAGCTTGATATACACCAAAATTGGTATTGCGCGACGTGACTGTATGACGAACATAAATGACGGAGGTCCTAACATGTAAAACATGACATGCAAATTATGTAAAGCATGATTTGCTCCTTCCTGGCTGCTTCGCATTACATCGATTCCCACAGTGCGTGGGATCTGCCGGCTTTTTTTTTTTCTAAGACAAGGCTACAGTGTTGAAACCCTATTCACGAAGATGAATTCTAGTTGCATAAAGAAGAGGCAAATTCATTTGTAAACAAGCACCACATTTTTTTTTTCACTGGACCGGTTTCTTGTCCTTTTATTCTACTCAGATTTCTACCAGCTCGTATTCTGAGCGCTCTTCATGTAAGACGCGTTCTGAGAGATATTTTAAACACAGGCCACACGACGCATAACAATCTCCCGATTCGGCAATTATTAGACTCACTCGCCAATTAGTGTGAATTGGGGTGTTCAGCAACTCTGAACAGGCGTCGTACTTTTACAGCATCAAGTAGTCGTGCCACGTTGCACCCCAGCACCATATTCTCTGCACAGAAAAAACAGCGGAACGTCACCAAGCTGTCTCGTCATCTTTGTCCACGTTAGCACAGAACGTGCATTTATTCCATCAATTCGGCTTGTTCTGCTTAGACGGCCTTTAATTAATACGACGCATTTCTTTGTGAACTTCGGCAATCTTCAGCGTATCTATCTACCTACCTACTTATCTATCTATCTATCTATCTATCTATCTATCTATCTATCTATCTATCTATCTATCTATCTATCTATCTATCTATCTATCTATCTATCTATCTATCCGCCCACGACTTTCTGCTCTCCTGACCGTATCGTTAATGCTATTATTACCAAAATCGGTATAGCAAAAGATGACTGTATGACGAAAGTGGCTGACTGGCCATACCATGAAAATCATGAAAAACTTGTCATGAACGCCATGGTTTACACGCCATGATCATGGGGCTCCTGCTGCTGTTGCCTTGACTTGATAGATCAAAAATATTTCTACATCACCAACATAAATTACGAGTGGTAATATGAAATTTATGACAAGCATGTCATGTACAACATGATTTACATGCCGCGCTCACGGTGCGATGACGGCCGTTTCACTAGATTGGCATATAATAAGTTCGGTATGACCAACGTGACTGTACACAAACACATATGACAATTGGTACCCAGTCGAAAATTCCAACAGCCTGACAGTCTAAGTGAATACGTAATTTGCGCCTCCATGTAACAGGTCTGCTTGTAACTGGTCTGCTCGTGACTGGTCTGATTGTAATTGGGCTGATTGCGTTTGCGCTGATTGTAGCTGGTCTGCTTGTAATTGGTCCGCATGTGACTGGTCCGCGTGCTGGAGGCTCGGTCAGGCCCGCTCATTCAGCAGCTTTTATGCAATCCTGTGCAAATATAGCAGCAGTGACAACCCAATGTCTCCAGTTTGTGTGCTTTATGTGGCCACGCAAAGGTTGCATGAGTAAAAGAGCGGGAAATTTGCCTTTGCACTTTGCTGTAACTCTTTGCGCAGGCGACCATATCGGGGTAGGGTGCATTTCATGCTACTGATCGATAAACAACGTGTGTCAGTGCTTTGCTCCAGTGCCTTTAACTGCAGATGCACGAACTGAATACCACAGACGACTGAATAACGCAAAGCAAGCTGCAATCGTACTGCTTTGCACAGTGGCTGCCTTGCGAAACAAAGAATGTAAGGCATTATAAGAGACATAACCATCATCGCTGTAATGTGACTTCAGAGAGGATCACAAGGGTTTTTCAAAGAGTTTACACATTAAGAACACATGGGGACCTTTCGCATCGAAGCACACACCGCGCATAAAAGCGAAGAGGCGGCAATGAGAGAAAAGATGTAAGTGGCTGCTAATAGAAATTCTAGTTTGTTGTGGAATTCTGTCGGTGGAGGCTCTTGGTAGAGCACGCCGTATATGTTGGACGCGTGGAACAGGTGTCGCGTAAGTGAGGTTGAGTTAGATACAGATATGGAGAGACTACAATTGTAATTCGAGAGAGTAGTCACACTACAGATTATTTTCAACCGTACAATCTCCTTTGAAGCTATAGTGGTGTGAAATCTTAATTTCAACGGTCAGCAAAGCAAAGTGGGAGCAGTATACCATGCTAAAAAATATGCTCTCGTGAGTGATAAAAATTTACAGTATTACCGTAGACAAAGTTTCTCTGTGAATGAGTCCTGTGGAGATATCCCTTTCCGGCGCGTTATGATACATTGCCTTGAAATGTCTAAATTTCGCACAACATGGCACTCCTTATTACATTCCATGAAACAAAATGAACAAACGTTTTTTGAGAGATTTTCCTAATTGTTCCTAATTAGCGAATAATTAAATATTTAATTAATCTGCAACCACTGATGTACGATTTCTACAGGAAAACAAGGCAATCTTAGGCTCAAAACGCACACGCAGTTCATTTTTGGCTCTGTTCATTTTAACCAAAGAAAAAAATTGCACGATCTCCCGCTAAAGGGAACCATGTGTAGATGTGAAGCAGCGGGCGCTAACGCTTACATTGGCGGTGGCGTTGACGCTGGTGCTCATGGCAGCGTTGCGCAGGACAGAAAACTGGGGAGGCGCAAAGCACGCAGTGATGGAGCGGTGTTTCCTACTGGAACATGCCAATGGCTGCTAATGGGCAATGAGAGACAGAAGACTCCGACTGGACACAGAGACCCGCAGTCCGCTTTTAGTTAACGCGCACGCAGCGAATTTTTATTGTTCAACAACGCACAGGAGAAATCTCCCACCGGCACCACCTTGGAGGTCAAGATCCATTGCCATATATACGGGGTGGCCAGTGAACGGTTGTGCAGCGCGAGCAGTCGGTTTTTTCAACTAAGAAACTCGCTAGCAGACGCTGCCTGCGTCGGCGTCGCGAGGCGAGAGAGGGGTTAGCGTAGGAGAGGAGAGAGAGGGGGGGGGACGCGCATGCGCAGTGGGAGTGTGGACGCCGCGGGCAGGGATGCCTAGAGGAGAGAGGGGGGGAACGTGGGAGGGGAGAGAGGAGGGGAGGTGCATGCGCAGTGAGGGTGTGGTTGCCGCGGGGAGGGATGCCTAGAGGAGAGAGAGAGGGGGAGAGGAGGTTTTTTATTTTTATTTTTTTTGAAAGGTTTGCGCATGCGCAGTAAAGGTGGTCACGCCGGACACCACCACCACCACCACCGGATTAAGCTTCGCCATAAGATGCTTCACATCTAATAATACTTAAGAAGTTGGTTTTGGAACGCGGCACGTCCAATGACCCGTCAAACATCGTAGTGCCTTCATAAAAGTCATCGGCTGCAGTCGTATGCCGCACATTGGGGTCATGTCCAGACGCCCTAACTATGCCGAAGGTTCAATTATTCCTATGCGCAAAGTATATTGCACTTTCTTCCTCACTAGTATGAGGAACTGGCAAAAACAAGTCGCGTCCACATATGTGGACCCCGCGGCTGAAGGGGATATTTTTTTCTGATATAAATATTGATCGATGCTCAGGTGTGCAAATATCACAAAAAAGTTCATATTCGTCATCATCATGAAGCCATATAATTTAAATGATCTTACGCATTTTATTTTTCAAAAAAAATTTTAAAATATATTTCTAGAGTACAATGTGAGTGCCATAAATATTGCTTCAGAATTTGTTTGAGCACATTTCTTTGACAGTAGAAGCGTATTTGACCTGAGTTCATGTCGATCCTTGAGAGAGAATATTTACCTTTTCCAATATATTATACGCGTTAGCTCATCTGTTGCGTAAGGTACTAAATGATAGAAATTCTCCCTAATCAACTTTTTTTCCTCAAATACAGGTATGACGGCGGCGGCCATGTACATTCGCGGAGCTCTTCCCAATGGTACGTTGCCCCCAGTCTATTGCCAAGTAGAGTTCTTGACTTACTGCTCTATGACAAGAATCTTCAAACCATATAACTGGAACTGCAGTTTGAGTGAAGACCAAGAAAAAGACAACATGAATGAAGAGGAGCAACACACAGAAGGCAACTAATATGATACAATGAATCAACAATTTATTCTCATTAACGCTACAGTATGGTGGCTAGTCCTCAGTTTGTTGCCTGGTTGTCATCCAATGTAATAATAAATGAGCAGTGACATCTACATTACGCATGTCACCTTTTCTGCGTCAACATGTAGATATCGACCCTCCAGTAATGGTTCGCTACTGATACTGCAACGGAGAGGCGAATATATATCTCTAATATTGATTAGCAGGACCAGTATCGAGCATGATTCAAAATTTGTGCAAAGTGCTGATGCGCGGCCACCTCGCGCAGTCACGCCCCATCTGATCACCTGGCCACACGAAATGGTGACACGAGTTTCAGCTGACATTTTGTCTTTAAGCGCGCACATGTAGTCATGTGTTCGCCATCGACACTGTCGTCACCACCGTCATCAGTGTCTTCAGGGTGATGAAGAGAGCATTGAGGAATCGGAAATCGCTGAGATTCGCATCGTCGCGAATCAATTTCGCTTCGATTCTTAGGAAAGCATCGATTCTAAAATAGAGGCCGGTCCGAGAAGCGACGAGAAGGCACTTCGGTGGCCGCCGCCCAGCAACAGCCTCTCAAAGCAGGATCGACATGCGCAGCTGGCGCCGAGTCCCCGAGGCAGATGGCGTCGTGCGTGGAAGCCAACACACACACACCTCGGATACTGTCGGACGAGCTGATGATTGCGCTTAAACCAAGAATAACCATGGATCTCCACGCCCTGTTTGGGCCAGGCGGGAACAGCCCCGCAGTGCAACGCCTCACCGGCATACCGCGAACACTGGTATCTCCGTGTGGCTGGTGTGAGCCTAAAACATCGTTGTTGTGGGTGTAAACACAGAAATCCTGACCTCGAAACTCATCGGGGAGGTCACGCTGATGATTAGAGACCGCCAGCTACTGTTTCAGGGACATTTAAAATTGGCCGGAGAAACTTGCAAGGGCACCGTCACCGTCGCAGACAACACAACTTCGGTGTCCCTTCAACTCAAGCTCGAATGGATCGACGGTGAAATCCCGTACGTGCGGAATGTAGGAACATCTAACGTTGCAGTGGTGACCTTCAAAGAACATCGCGTTCCAAGGATCATTCACTACGACTCTGAAAACGTGCTAGTGCGCTACTACAAGAAAACTATTCCGGCATGCTACCGATGTAGCGGTACGGAACGTTGGGCCACAGACCGAATGTGTGCCCTAACCCGCACTATCGCCGGTCCCAATGCATACTCGATCACTGTGGGATCATCACCCACAGTGATCGAGTATGCGTTCATTCTCACAGCATGCGAAGCCGGGTCCTTAACGATCTCCCGTATACTAGCTCAGCGGGACTTAAGCCAGTGGCCTCGTGCAGCACCGACTTCCGGGCGAACATAGTGACTGACAAGCAAGCTTCCCGATCTTTCAGAATCTGGTAGCATAATGCCTCTAAGACTGTTTTGGAGACTGAGTGCCTTGCTCCCACTGAATTGCTCTGGGGATGTCTGTCCGACCTGTGAAATATCCTAAGGCCACACCTCTTCAAGAATGTGGTAATTAGTGCCCTAGTAAAAACACTGCCCAGTTCACTCTGTAACTCTGACGGGAAGCCGACTCTCGAAAACACTGAAAGTAATGCATACCCTATTTTTACAGATTACAGCTAATTCAAGGAAACCGCCTCCGGGAATTTCGTGGCAGGACATATCTTGGTTAAGACGCAGCGGCACCCTGACTTCGTCACTGGCAGGGGGCCCACAACGTCCACGACAAGGCGCCTGAAAGGCTCACTAATGAGTGGCACCAACTTCAAGGGGGCTTTCTGCTGGTCGTGTATTTTGCCTATTCTGTGGGACACATCTCGACATCCTTAAAACAATTGGGCCAATAAAACTCCCTTAGACGAGCCTTCTTTTTTCTTATTGCCTAGATGGCACGCCAACCCGCTACCATGAGACACCTCCAGTATTTTGGCTAGATATTTCTGTGGAACCACCAACTGATCACAGTGAACCCCCCTTCGCGTCTTTGTACAGCAGGTACAAAATTCCGGCGCGGCGGCATAAAAAGACTTTCTTCCGCGCCAACCCTTCCTACGCCGTATCGCTCAATTTCTTAAGCGTTTCATCCTTTGCCTGTACGCAGCGATAACCTCCGGGCTTACTTTCGATAGTTCCAAGAACCCGCCCAAGCAAGGTGGCACGAAAAGAGGGTTAATTTCCTAGCTGGCCTCACTGGAACTCTTATAGCAGTTTTCGCCATCGTCCGGAACGTTCTCCTGATCCGCGTCTGTCACTGCTTCGTCGCGATCTGTCTTGCCTTAGAACGCGATAGAGCATGACCAGTGTGTGCTCCAAAGCTGACACCTTTCTTTCTCAACATGTCCTCCGAATGGTTAAAAAAAATGGTAACCGTACTGCTTCGGCACACTTTGTGACACGGCGGCCTCTGTTTCCAGTTCTCAGGACCCTTAACGAGGACTTTGGCCACTGGCGGACGCACACTATCTTCCTGTGCTACCTGCCCAATCGACGCGCAGTCTCCGCGGAACCCGTCCGCGGGCACGTACGATGGGTGTATTACATCCATAGTGGCTCTAGAATCCCGTAGAATACGGCAATTTGGCCCATTGTCAGTCACCTCTCTTATGTACGGTTCGAGTAACCTCATGTTCGCATCAGTGCGGTTCAAAAGGGAGAAAACAAGTTTTAGATGTGAAGCATCTTATGGCGAAGCTTAATCCGGTGGTGGTGGTGGTGTGCCGCGTGGCCTCCCTTACTGCGCATGCGCGAACCCTTTCAAAAATAAAAATAAAAAACCTCCTCTCCCCCTCTCTCCTCTAGGCATCCCTCCCGGCGGCAACCACACCCTCACTGCGCATGCGCCTCCGCTCCTCTCTCCCCTCCTACGCTCCCCCCTCTATGCGAGAACGTGAGCCCTCTAGGCATCCCTGCCAGCGGCGTCCTCACACCCACTGCGCATGCGCGTCCCCCCTCTCTCTCCTCTCCGACACTCCCCCCTCTCTCGTCTACGCATCCCTGCCCGCGGCGTCCACACTCCCACTGCTCATGCGCGTCCCCCCCCTCTCTCTCCTTTCCTACGCTCCCCCTCTCTCGGCTCGCGACGCCGACACAGGCAGCGTCTGCTAGCGAGTTTCTTGGTTGAAAAAACCGACTGCTCGCGCTGCGCAACCGTTCACTGGTCACCCCGTATATATGGCAATGGATCTTGACCTGCAAGGTGGTGCCGGTGGGAGATTTCTCTTGTGCGTTGTTGAACAATAAAAGTTCGCAGCGTGCGCGTCAACTAAAAGCGGACTGTGGGTCTCTGTGTCCAGTCGGAGTCTTCTGTCTCTCATTGCCTATTAGCAGCGATTGGCATGTTCCAGTAGGAAACACCGCTCCATCACTGCGTGCTTTGCGCCTCCGCAGTTTTCTCTCCTGCGCAACGCTGCGATGAGCGCCAGCGTCAACGCCGCCGCCAGTGTAAGCGTTAGCGCCCGCTGCTTCACATCTACACATGGTTCCCATTAGCGGGAGATGGTGTAATTTTTTCCTTACGGAAACCCATTGCTAAGTGTCCCAGCTCATCACATTGATAGCCCACAATGGGTTTCTTTGCCTCAAATGTTTTCTCGCGATTCTTGTCCTGTTCTTATTTCTCTTTGCCTGCGCGCCCACTCGTGGTCGAATATCTGTACCTATCTTTTTCATTCGCCCCTCCTGTTGCACTAGAGGCATAACTGTTCCGCTCAGACTGCTTAGAATTGTCGCGGTACGGTTTCTTTGCCGGTTTGTAGCGCTCATTCATTTTCCCGCGCCTCATGGTGTACTCCTCCGCCAGTTCTGCGTTGCGCTCCAAATTCGTTTCCCCGATCTGATTTAATAGCCACAAGCGTGCTTCGTCACTTCGGACGTTCAAGAATTGCTCCGTGCAAATCAACTCAACAACCATGTCATGGTCTCCAAAAGCTCTCTCGCCCTTAAGCCACTCATTGAGATTGCACTTGAGGCTGCACGCAAAATCAATAAACGACTCACTCCCCCACTTGCTACTATTTCTCAAACGTCGTCGGTAAGCTTCAGCAGACCGCTGATACCACCTTAGTAGCGCACGCTGTACAATGTCGCACTCATCTGCCTCATCTAGCGGCAAACGACTGAGTACATTTGCTGCCTCACCTGTAAGCACGGTAAGGAGCATTTGTGGTGATTACTCATGCCCAAGTTTGCCATCGCAACTTCTCTCACAGTTGACCAAAAATAAACAGATATCCTCCCCCACTTAAAACGATTCATGGGGTCTTACATTTTCGGTGTCTTGCTTACTGGAGCACTGAGTGATGAGCCTCCTGAGGCAGTTGCCCGAGCTATTTCTCAATCTAGGCACTTCCTTTCCAGTTCGTGCTTGCGCTCGCGCTCCAGCTCTTGTTGTTTCCGCTCGTGCTGTTCCCTTTTTCGTTCGAGCTCGCGCTCGTGCTCCTCTTTATGCTGCTCTCGTTTCGTCTTGTCCTGAATATCCTCCCACAACTGCACGATCTTCTCGTCATCTCTGCCATTTCCCTCTATTGCGTCGATGATTTCCGCCTTGGTGAGGCCGTGCACTCACCAAGCCGGAGTCGAGTTCCCGCGCAGATCTTCTCACCGCTGCCATCCGCTGTTGCGACTGGGGGACCGAGTGCGTGGACGTTGATGTCACTACGAAGGGTTGAGCGATCTTAGAGCGTAAGGCTCCACATTAAGGATGCTTGAGGTGACAAGAACAACAACTCTATTCACAGATATGTACAAGGGAGGATGTTTACAGACATATCTTCCAAATGCCGACTGCTGACTCCGCGCCATCTCCCCCGCGCATCAAGGCTCACCTGCTCCTCCATTGGTTGTGGTCGATTGCAAGAGGGCAATGAGTAATGTAGAACCGTATCGGCACAGCCCGATCAGCGTCAGGGCAGCGCGGGGAGCAGCTTCGGGGTCCATGCGCGACCTGTTGAGATGAATTCCAAGGAGATCCCGAGGAAGGCACAACCGGTCAGGTAGCGGCAATCTTCAGCGGCGTCTGCAAGGAACGGCTGGAAAGCTCGTTTGCATAGGCGTGCGCAGGGTTCCTCTTCAGGCGGAACGAAGGCTCGTCGCAGCGCCCCCCCCCCCCTATTCAGTCAATGTATGAGGCAGACTTTGCGCCCCTTCCTTCTTAGGTGACTAGGGGGGGCGGCCACCCCCTCTGCCCCCTCGTGCGCACGCCTATGCTCGTGTGGCGTGGTTCCCGCGCGAGTGAGCTGCCGCGGATTGCACCTGCATCCCTGTAGTTGTCGTTCCCCTTCCCCGTTTTCGGGGAATGCAGTCCCGATCGCAACAATTCTCTGAAAATCTGCAAGCTTGAGGCGCAACGGTTGCAGATGGGCTGATGGGTGTCTTCGCCTCGATCTCGAGGCTGGTGCCCAGCAGCTGTTGCGTATCGGTTGAAATTCTCGTCACCAATGTTACTCCAAAGGGAAACGCCGCTCCAGCACATAACCAGGCAGTGGTGCAATGCACAGGCCAGCGTTTATTCATCCTCAGGAGTATAAAATAATGTAAAGGGGAGAGGGAAAAATGGTTGAGACTGCGTACATGCACATATGAGGGCTTGGTCATGCTGTCAATCGGCTGCCGTATCGTCGGTCCACATACATTCACTCAAGTATCACGCGACTTTTGACCGACTTTTATTACTCTTTATGACATAATTGGTGTTCAGGCCGTCGTCCCACTATGTGTCGTCAGGTATGGCCAAATTTTGAAATTTCTCGGCTAGATGAGACACGTGAGGCTTTCGCCTAAAGAAAACACACATCAGTTTTACGATGGGCGATTTATTTGGTTTCTGTCATAGCACGTTTTCGTGTCGTATGCCTGAATGATTGTTTCTGTGCACCTAGTAAGGTAGATATATCGGCAGTAGCTTGATGGTTCTCTTTCACTACCGCCTGTGCTCCACATATAGCAATATCTTGATAGACCACCTGAGAATAACAATACATAATGTACGCACGTGTTCACATACGTTATGTCAATGTGGATGAGTGCTAAGCGTAAGCGTGCGCAAGGTTTCCCTCTGGGGGGGGGGGGGGGTGCGAACGTTCGTCACATCGCCTCTACTCCCTCTTAAGTCTGTGTATGGTGCACACTTGGCGCGCCCCCCTCTTATGTGACTAAAGGAGACCACCGCCCTACCACTGCACCCCGCTGGGCACACACCTAAGCTGGTGAGTGTAAAATAATTCAGAGGAACCACCTTTATGAGCAGCTGAATTTAGGTGAGGAATAAAGTGAGGGATAAATTATTGCATTTGGCTATACAGCTTCTTTATTTCTGGAGAAAACTGTCGCAGCTGCGCCAGCCTGAGGAATATCACTATTACGGCAGCCGAGTAGACGGCAATGCCACACCATTTTCTCCACTTTATTTGTTTATTTATGTAATTATTTATTAAGGTGAATACCTTAGTTGCCTCCTCAAACGTGAAAACTGATTTTCGGTGAGGTCGGGATATCACGGTAGGTCGAGTGATGCAACAAATTATCCCGTGATGTCGCCATTATATACTGTCTTCATGACGTCACAAAACGTGACGTCGCATGATGCTGCCATTAGATCACATTGTAGGTTGGTCAAAAGTCGGCCGATCAGGGCAACAGTGCAAAACCTCTTTAGGTGCACAAAATTTTCAGGGAGACGGGGGAAGATCAATGCATCAACTGAGAAGAAAAAAATGATGGCTTTCCCCTTAGACCCAAATGCCTTCATAGTCAAATGCACAAAGGCCCTGTGAGATTATTTATTTATTTTAAAAAAAGGAAATACCTAAAGAAGCCCATTCCTTTCTTTTATTTGTTCGTACGCACGCAGCCCCTAGGAATTATAGCAGTAGTTGGGATCAGACATACTAAGTCGATTGCAGAAATAGTGAAATGGCGAGGCACACAGAACTTCGGGTAAAGAATATATGTCTTCAATTTTCGAGGGAAGAGAGCTGCGTTTGAACATGCCAGTTCTAGTTTAGCATGTTAGACAATAGAGCATTTAAGACTTGTAAGCACGGGAAAGGTCAGCAAACCTGATATAACTTTCTAAGCGATTAAGGAGTGACAAGCTTGTCAGACCGTGCAGAAACCAAACTTTCCATTTGGGGAAGTGTTGACAAATTCGTCACTTAATGCCACAAAACATGGCTGATCCCTCTATCATAAGAATCGGTGTAACACGAAAGTGAAACGTGTCCTCACAGAAGCAGTTCAGCGTTTATTGTTCATTGTTTCGCCACAAAAGCGACGGAATGAATGCTATAATTAGAAATTGTAATGTCAGCGAAGAACTGCAAGAAGCTCGAAACTTACAGCGCGCTCCTGAAGCAGAATTGACGTGCGAAAAGAACATACACAGTACGAGCGCGAACAAACAAAATAATATCTCGGATTCCTCGTTAAGAACCACGATGTGAGTATGACAGGCGCCGTAGTGGAGGGCTCCGGAAATTTCGACCACCTGGTGTTCTTTAACGTGTACCTAAATCTATGTACACGGCCGAGCGCGAACTAACAACTGCCACAGTTGTTACTTCCTTGTGCGTGAGTAGCGCGCCTCTTTCGCAAACGCCGCTGCTGCAGCGTGCAAATTGAGCTTCTTGCTGTCTCCAACTCCAACGGTGTTGAAAGCACAAGCCGTACAAACCGCTATCACGAGATAAACGCGTGCGCCCGAGCGAACACGCTGTTTGGGGAGGCGCACGCGCATCGCAAAACGCGTGGCGACGACTTTTAAAGCGCACCCTGCGCGCCCATCACGCCATCTCACTAGTCATAACAAAAACACGCTGAAGTCGATGATCTCTGAGTGCCGCTGACAGTAAATGGTGTAGATAAATAGCTCGCCGTTAGTACTCTGAAGAACGTACGCTTCGTGGCCGATTGGATTCGCGCCGCCCGCTGCGGTACGAGAGGTCGTAGGTTCGACCCGCGGTGACGGAGCATTTATTGCGATAGCAACTATATGGACACTCTCCGCTGGTTGCCGCCGTCGGCGTCTCCATCCTGTCCCGTATACGGATATGTATCTATATATTTATGAAAAAGCGACAAAGAAAAATAATTCAGAAAAAAATGTTTCCGACGCGCGGCATCGAATGAGGGACCTCTCGCTTACAGCGTGCCACGCTAACCGCTGAGCCACGAAAGCGCACGTCCCCGAACGTTCAAACGGCGAACCATTTGTATACATTGCGTTTTCAACGTCTTTTCAGCATTACCTGCGAGATGGCGCAAAGGGCGCGCTCGGCGGGGCTTTAGCTCGGCGCCCCGCTCGTCGCGACGCGTACTTTGCCCCGTAGGGGGTAAACGCCCGTGCGCGCGCGCGCTTATATCGCGGTGGGGGAAAAGTGTACGTCTTGGGCCTTCGCAGGAACGATTGCGTTGTAGTTACCGAGCGCACGAAGGTCACTTCGCTCGCTGCAGTACCCCCGTTTGCGATAAGTGCACGCTTTTCAAACACAGCAAAGTAACAACTCTGACACTTGTTAGTTCGCGCTCGTCTGTACCTGTGAATACGTTTCGTGCGTCGTTTTTGTTTGAGGAGAGCGTTAAGTGTCAAGCTGTGAACGTTGTTAGTTCGCTCTCGTCCTGTGCGTGTTGTTTTCGTGGGTCATGTGTGCGTGAGCAGCGCGCTGCAAGTTTCGATCTGCTTGCTATTCGTAGCTTGACATTCCATTTTGTTGATATCGCATTTATTGCACCGCTTTGCGGCGAAACTGTGACTTTTCATTGCATATTTCAAATATTTATTGCATATCGCTGCATTACGTTTAATCAAAGACAAGTGAATCAAGAGGGGTTCAGGCTATTTATATTGCGGTACCATTAATAGTACAGAATTCTTGAAAGAGTGTGAGAAAAAGAGGTGTTGGGTTTGTTTTAAACAGCATCGACGAAGCTTTTCTAAAGTTAATATCCAATTGACAAGCGGCACACAACGAAATATAGTACAAGAATGTATTTTCCACCGAGATTATCTTCAGCAGAGGAAATTAAAGGATCAAGCATGCATTGTCTGCCTAAAGACGCATGCCAACAGGTGTATTCTGCGTGGAGGTATTTATGTAGAGCCAAAAGAGGGCCGAAAACAAAACCGTGGGACAAAAGAAACAATATCAGTAAAGGACTTAAATATGAGGAAGCATACTGAGAAAAATCACAGAAAATCTAGCTGTATGGTTAATTAGCTCAATATCGTCCCGCTTATGACGACAACCTTGCTTTATTGGGCTCGTTGGGTTGACTAGCCAAGCAGCGGCTCAGGCAGATCTTCGTCCTCTTCCACACGCGGATCTGACAGACTAAGACCATGCGGCATTATTATGAGAACTAAGGGGACTTTGCGTAGGAGTTTGCGGTGAACCACAGTGTCAAATGCTTCAGATAATTGTATTATTTTGTACCACTATTACGAAAAAGTTTCAACGCCTTAGCATTGTCGTAAACAAATTCAACCACCTGTGTTGCGGTATTAAACCACGTTGAAAGCCAAGTTGACAATTACTAGTTGTGATGTTAGATTCAGCGAGTAGATTATGTGTTTTCGTATGGTAATCTTCACGTAGTTACCAGTTAAAAAGGGTAGGCAGATTAGTCGATAGTTAACAAATCCTTGTTAGCATTTGCTTGTATATAGGTACAATTTTAGCACGCCAGCACAAGGAAAGAACCTGGGCGAAATCGATAATGACTTCTTAATTATATGACGTGTCAAAAAAGAATAAGGAATAAGGAAATCGTTGTACACGTAATCATGTTTTCTGGATATTATGCTGAGATTGTTTTCAGCCCTAGGTTTAAAATATCAGCGCCAGACGCAGTTGCATAAAAATTAAGGATTTAGGGCGCCGACAAATGTAGGTTCTCGTGAATATAAACATACTCAAAACATGAGTCAAAGGAAAATACAATTGTATCAGAATTAGTAGTCTATTCATCCCTAATTAAAGAAGCGGTGTTATCTATTGACCTTGGTAATAGATATTTTTCAGGCAGGTTTCAAGAAGCTGAGGCTATTTTAGCCTGTAGTAGAAGACATTCGCTCACTAACCGCGGGAAAATCGATACCTGCCTTGTTAGCCATGGTGTTGTTAATCATGTTTCCTTTGATTCAGCTGGAGCCAAATGCTGAACACATCAGTCAATAATGTTTTTAAAAACAGTACTAAGTGACTAACACCAAAATAAGAATTCATCTCTAAAAATTTGTCAAAAAGCCTCAAGATGAAATAACAGTCGTTATTTCAACCAGACGATCAAAATTAAGATATCAAGTGTGGGATATTTTGTTTTAGTTAGTGGTAGAGAAAAAAAATGTTCACGACCCGAACGCCTTTAGTGAGAGTACCTACATTCAAAACTTGCGTTTATGACTTGTAGGCTGAGAACGGTTACATCTAGGACTAGACGGCATTTCAGTACCTGATTGAGAAATTTGTTACCAAGCTAATGTTCTCGCGCCATGTGTGTCATTTTAAGGCTTGATATCCCCGTTGTCGAGGGTCACAAACCGACAACACTACAACATATTTTTGTATAAAACAACTCGAGCTAGTTGGTCGTGCATATGAAGTGCACGCTGTTTTCGCCTCGGTAGTTTTGGTGAAATCCTAAATCCCAACAGAAATATGTTACGCCATCTGATATTAATGTACACATGATCTTCTGAAAAGCGATGAATGCGATGTTGACAATGTATCATATAGATTATCATAAATAAGGCTGGTGTCCTTGAAAAACTTAGTGGACGCGAAACGTGCAAAATATATCACGCGACCAACATGGCGCAAGCTGCGCAATACTTCCTTCAGGTCTCCTCTGCTGCGCGTGCATTAATAAAAATGTAAAAGCATTCGAAGGGTCATAGCATTCATAGGGGACCGATTTGCAGTGGAGCTGCATTCGCGTTTTTGCTGAAGACACCTGTCTACTCGTTTTTCCAGCATGAGGTACTCCAGACGGGGGCGATCTTTTTAGGACTCTCGGTCTTCCGCTGGATGCTACGGCAGTTTTCATTGGTGTGATATAGTTCAGCGTCTGTGAGCACTAGCACGTGGATATGGTGCGTGACAAACTAACTTTCATTTTGCATCTCTCGAATGCAGACGACCAACTGACGCTTCGTTGTAGCCTACACTCTAAAACCTTTCACGCGTAGTAAGCGTGAAACGCGCTCCTCGGCGTCGTAAAATACGTTTTGAGCACCATTTGCTCAAAATATGCGTGGTTTTCCTCCGCCCAAGCGTGACGCCGGTCGAGGAAACGTGCATTTGCTTTATTTTACGCGCGATGGGGGATGCTATGCGTGAGAACCGGAAAACTCACGCTGAGCAAAAGTCCGCGCCTCCGATCGCACTTCTCGTCACGCGTATATATATCCTGATACAATCGCCAAGGCAGCCGTGCGACGTCGCCGTTACGCGCTTCTGATTGGCTGCTGTGACTTGTGCCTCCTTTCATTTATTTTTGTTTTCAACGCGAGCGCTTTGAAAGGTGGCGCTCGCTTCAGTATACACTTTTGGCGGGAAACGGGGTTAGAGCCGTTGGAGCCACTGACTCAGCAGGTACTACATTGTGCGGCGTCTCTGCGAGGTGTCTGCTTGGCCTTCGGGTGTACTGTGCAGTGGGCTCGCTTTGTGTGGTTGAGAAAAGTGGTGAAGGAGGAATAGCTTCATGAATAACTTGACATTGATTGACCTGCGTGGTGTGCAGCGCGGCAGATGCAAGAACACCGAATGCGACTGCCCGGAATCCTCGCGCGACACGACGCCACTCTCTGCCAACTGCGTACTATGGGCACTGGCCTGCCATTCACGGCCGCTTGGAATACCTGGGTAAGCAAATTAATTTGAAATGTCTTGGCTCATTATATATTTTGCATCTATTTTGCGAACAGTGACGTTCTTGGCGTATTCTGTAGACCTTCCTATTGATCTCCGAACTTCATATTAATGTCAAGCCAAGTTCTCTGCGTACAATACTGACGGATTGAAACGCCACAACTTAGGGCTAAGTAATTCACGTACTTCCGTTTCTAACATCTCAATTTCCTGTCATAGCGGCGTATTTTGACTCGAATGCTTACATCAGATCCAGCATTATCTTTAGATGCCGGATTCTTAGCGACGTGACATGGTTACCTTGAGTAATTGCTCATAGAAGTCGTTGTATTAAAGAAAGTGATGTGGCTTTTCAGTCCGAGAGTACTGTAGCTTCTGTTTCACTCGCGTCGTGTGATCGACGGGGAACGATGACAAGAAAGAAGGAGAGTTGCTCTCGTTGCCGTGGCTGTGAGCCGTTTCTCCTTCGCCGCCGGGTTTCCAGTGGTCTCCGCGTCTGGCGCTCGAAAACTTTGGCTAGTTTCGCTAGTCGGCGCCAAATCAGCCAAATTTCACGGCTGCGTTGCGGTTCGCGGCGGTGGCCGTTTTCGGGCGAGGAGACGCAACACCAGTAAAGGGGCCGGCTGGCGCCTCGCGCGGTGGGTGAACAGCGTCTGCTTCCTCCGTGCTCCGCAAACCGCCTAGAAACTGGCGAAAAATATATTGTATACTGTAAATTCACACAGTCGATGCGTATATTACGAAGCGTTAAAATTGTGCTACATCCTATAAAACACAACCGCGTTAAGCCCACAATAAAATTGTGTGTTTGTGCTGCACATCTCGACTGAAGTTCGCTTGTTGTATGTGCGTGCGCAACACATGAGTCTATAACTATTATATGAAAGCCGCTATTGCCAAGAGATCGTTCTGGGTACAGACGAGATATTTATGTCGCAATCTAACATTATATGGTAAGATACAAATGCGTCACCTTCAGGAACTTAAGGCTGCTGGGTGAAGTCTCAGTTGTGTGCAGTTATTATTTGCTTTACCATGAGGAAGCATCAATACTTTACCGTACGGTGCAGTACGTTGAGCCAGTGCTTCTGCGGGCGGTAATGTTAGCTGTCGTGGCCGCAAGGATGAAGCTCTATTGCGGTCATGTCGTGATCTTATAGCAAACTTATACGGAATTACAGAAAGGCTGTTTTTTCTAAGCGGCTCAAGCACAGCAAACGTGTTAAAACAGTCAATTCGGGCGTGCAACTTTCACTGTAAAAGCACAAAATTGTAGCGAATACAAAAAGGAAGTGCTTTGTATGGTACTCAGTTGTGTAGTTAATGGCTCATCTTTTGAATGCTGTTTCTGAAATTAGCAGCGAATGCTTTATTGGTACAGCGAAATGCCGTCACTGTGATCCCCCGTTTCACGGTTCTTTTTTTTATTTTTACCGCGCTGAGTGCCTGTTCTGTCGATATGTGCATCTAAATACCACAAATTTTTTAATTGAGATTCTCTGGGCGACCGTCCTTGCGATAGGAACCACGTTTTTTGTTTTTCTGGAATGTCATCAACTTTTCTTTAATACAATTTTTTTTAATTTATGCTGAAATAGATCGCCGGTGTACACCTTATACTTGACTGTACGACTTCAAAACTCGTTTGCACTGTTCTTGCTGGCCCCCCAATGCCCGTATAACTAAACCAACAATAAGCCAGGAAGTTTTGCTGATTGTGCGCTGTATTCTGTGTTCGTGAAGTTTAATTCCACGTTTTCTCTTTCAGCTTGCCTTCGAAAGTAAATTGAGATTTTCAAGCACGGTCGAGGAGAATGTCAGACGCCTAAGGAAAATTCTACCTGCAGTGGCAACACTGGCATCCTTAGCGGACCCATCGTACAGAGAGGTCGACGTGTACTTGCGGCCAAGGCTCGGGAAAATGGCCCTAATTTCAGAGGTGAGTGAAATATTTTGTAAGAGCCAAGTTTCAGAGACAATTCAAAACATCTTTATTCTTCTAACACTACTCAGTTTTGAGCCGGGTATGAGGAGATTTTATGCCGCAATCGCAATGTGAGCTTTGCCGACAAAATCATTTTCATGAATTTGTAGTTCTGTACGAAGTGAAATTTTACAGCTGTCCATTCCATCAGGTACCAATTTAATTTCTCTTTTTTTTATCTTTGCCAGGTTTCATCCGTAGACATTGTTGGCCGTGCATTGTGTGGGGTGACGGGAAGGAGCTGGCATGCGGCAAGGAGCCCAGCGAAATCCTGAATCTGGAACCAGACACGTCGCTGGAAAAAAGCATTGGTGCTTTGTTTGCGTGTGTACTACGTAAAGGACCTTGCGTATCCGGCTGCTTTTGGCAGTTGCTTGGCTTCGTTCAAGCAGTCGTGAACTGTGCGGTACAGAAGAAATTACATGGGTGGAGAAAATGGTGAAGGATTTGTTTACTAAACTACACTTCGTTTCAGTTGAGTACAGAGTACAGTTCGCGTGCCGCTCAAAGCGACATCAAGTTCATCTTTTGCCTATTTTATAGTTCCTGTGTGTGTTATTTTCTTGGATTGCTCTTCTATAGAGAGAAGCGTTCTTGTAAGTAAGTGAAAATAAAAAGTTTCACTCAAGTTTAAGATTCTTGTAAATGTTTTGTTCTAATTAACTCTTTATCCTTGATTTCAACTCTCAAGCCTCGGAGCACTCCGCACTAAATCCCTCCCTTAATTTTCTTAATGACCGTGTATATAAACAATCGCGCCGAAAGAATGCAGATCAGCGGCTTAATTGTAGGATTCGCCAGATGCACTTGTGCAAGATGCTTTATGAAAGTTTGTCCTGCACTGGCTTCCATGGCGTTTGGATTTGTGACTAGCGAAGTTTCAGTAACAATCCATAACGCTTTCATTCTGCCAACTCTACTCATTTTTGAATGGTCCACAACGAAGATCTAACGCCCCAATCGCAATGCAAGGCTTTTCGATCAGTGACTGGAGGCCTTCCTAATGCTTAGTTAAGGTGTAAGAGAGGATTTTTATTTACTTGATGCGGGATTCTCCTGCTCTATAAGATGTGTTTCTGACCGTCAGAAAGTGTTTAAAAATGAAGCTGAAAGAAGATAATCTTTGGAGTGCTTTATTTGTTATTGGTTGGTGGCTGCTTGGAGGGTAAATATACTGGTTGCCTAGCATAAAATAGCTAATTACAAAAATCAAGTTTCAGTTTTCATCCCTCACATGTGTTGACTACAGAACATTCCACTGCGACAGCACAACATGAGCTTGCTAGCTGCACCGTAAATACAGAGCGCACTGCCGATCTTGAGCTGTGTGCAGACACCCAACATGTGCCGTCGGGTACAACATGGAAACGGTAGCCAGTGAATTAATGAAAGATTGTCTCTTATTTCTTGCTTACTGCCTGTACTGTAAACCGTATTCCGTAATTATATTCCGGCTATCAAGCTCATTTCAGGCTGTCGCAGTGTAGCATTCTATTGTTTGGACATGTGCAAGATGAAAGTGAGATTTGGTTTTCGCAATTAGCTAATTAATGCGAAGCATCAGTATATATACCGTCCAAGCCGGCGCCAAGCCCATACAGCACAATATCTTCTTTCAGCTTTCATTTTAGATGATTTCTAACGGCCGGAAAGGCATCTGAAGGAGCAGGAGAATGCCGCATTAAGTAAGTAAAACTCCTCTCTTACACCTTTTCTAAGCGTGAGAAAGGTCGCCAGTCACGGCTAGCAAGCGTTGTTTGTTTAGCGCGAAAGTGCACCACGCTTAGAACAAGCGTGCAAAAAATCACCTCCACTCACGCTTGGCAAGCGTTCTTCAACCCGCGAATCACGCTTAGGAAGCGTGATTTTTCAGCGTGACAGCACATCACGCTTAGACCAAGCGTGCAAAAAATCGCCCCCACTCACGCTTGCTAAGCGTGAAAAGTTTTAGAGTGTAGATTCTAGTTATTGCAGTTTGCATCAGTGACTCGCCCTGATTATCTATGATTTTCAGTGCGCTCCGCATCTGCACGGTCTCATTTCTTATCTATATATTTTGACCAGCGTGATTAGAAATGATTGGGATGGTAAATACGTTTATTTCGGCAACCCATGAGAGTATACGGTCCTTCCGATGGCACCCTGCACCCGCAGAGCTGTTGCGGACGCTCAACTAAATCGCATTGTGCACAGCGTACGCGGAAGTTGCGTAAGCTCTGCACAATGCGCTGCGCACGCTGCAAGCGAAGCGTGCTACAACACTTTTAGTGTAACTTACCTGATGCATTTCACACAACTAGATAAGTCGTATGCGAGACGTAAGTGTTTTCGGATGCTTATCCGCGCCACCGATGTCACACGTATGCTAGATGCCAGTAATAGCATGGCCTCTGTGATGTGCACTCAGGACCTCCCGATGGCTTGGGTAATGGCCGCCAGCAAACATGTCGAGCCTCAGCGTTCGCTGTGTGCATTTTTAGCATCGATCCTGGGCGCATTGGTTGTGCGCGTTGACATTTGCCGTGTACGTTCAACATTGAGCTTCTTCGATTTACCAAGTCCCGGACCTGTCGCTGGCGGCCCGCGACGCCTCGGCTAATAGGTAGCTACGTCACATTCCGTCATTCTCACATGATCGAAAAGTCCCGAGCCATACCCGAGCGGCCTCGGTCCTTCTGCGCGCTTGATGCTCGCCGCGTCCGCTATGGCATCTGCTACGCCGTCTGCTCCATTCAAGGCTGCGACACCGGCCACAATGCCGACCCGATTCCGACCTCAACAAAGGTTAGATAGCGAATTATACTAATTTCCGTTGTGGCACAACTTACTGTAAGTGAACTACTCAAGCACGCGCGCATCGAAGACGTGCGAGGGCATTCAACCGCTGTTTCTCCTGGCGAGCATCGCGCGTGTTCGGCCGACCTTCGGGAATACGCACACTGTCGAAGCGACTCAGAACACTGACGACAAGAACTGGGTGCGCAAGGAATCCGAAATTTGGAAATGCGCGAGAAGCGGACGGAAAAGCAAACAGAGAGAAAGAGTGCGTCGAAAATTTACAGTGTCAAACTTAAGATGGCCGCACGCGTGCCGCACCGCCATGCGCACGGCGCCGTCGTCTACCAGCTGCCAGAAAAAAATCACCGCCCAAGCACTCCGTACAAATGGTTAACCAGCGAAGCTGAAATGTGTGACCCCGGTGTTTAGCAGTGGGTTCAACCCAACGCTGCACTGAAGCCTTCCACAATTATCGTTGCCAGGTTGTGGTCGAACCACAGGCGGTCACAGACGTCGCAGCCGAAGCCAGAGTGCCGCTGGAGAAACTCTCGCCCAAAGCGGACGTTCGCCCCGGCGAACGCGCTCCCGCAATCATCACGTCGACGCTGTTCTGCCCGCAACGCCGCTTCTTTGGCGCGCCGTTGCTGCAAGCGTTTGACCCTGCAAGCGTCGTACCCAAGCTCGCGCGTCGCGCGCCCAATGCGCGCGAGCTTGGGTACGACGCTCAGAATGACGTAACTGATAGCACAGCCAATGGAGACCGCTCGTGACACAGATGCCGAGCGGTTTTTCGTTTCTCCTAGCCATATACAGCTTTCGCTGTAAAAATCGTTCCGACAGTCCCGGGCCGTCCGCAGGCCGCCAGGCATGCGAAAAACGAACATGCATCGGAGCGGTCCCGAACCAGTGGGCGGATCTTCCAGTTGGTCCCCGAGAAACAGGATTGCGGCGCCGGCATCCGGGCCGTCCGGAGCCGTCCGGAACGTGCAAATCGAAGAAGCTCATTACTAAACCCTGTATTCTGAAACGCTCCTTCATTTCAACTTGAATTGCCACCGCCTTCAATGCAGCACAAACGCGTTTCGAACGCGCTGTATTTAGGCGGTGCCCCAGAGTTTCTTGCAATAACCTAGAGGGCAATCTGGCGCTGGGTTCGTTCTACCACCATGGGAATGATGGGAAGTAAAGGCTTCGCATTGGATAGATTTAGCTACTGAATGTCTGCGGATCCTTTCCTACAGTTTTACAGGTTCTATATGGCAGTTTTAACGAATAGTTGGGCACTCACCGCTCCGCGTAGACGTAGCGTCCCATGCCAGTGCAGGATATCGCATATAGTTCATGTTTTTTTTTAATGCGAATGCATTTCATAGTCGGGATATGTCAGGCATCCGGCGTTGTGCGGCGTTGGCGTTGTCCGCGGCAGGTGTTACCTCTCCGCTCTCACTCCCTCTCCCATAGCAACAGCTGCGGGCGCGCGCGTTTATCCTCGCCCCTAGCAACCGGAGCAGGTGGTGCGGCCGGAGTAGCGGATAGTGAGTGGAGAGGCGGAGCGCGCTCTGACGCGTGAGGGCGCTCGCATCGCGGTAGCTCGGCGGAGCTGTATATAAAAAAAATTAAAAAAATAAGAAAAAAAAAATAAATAAACACAAAAAAAAGCAAAAAAAAAAAAACAGGCGCTGCGCCGTGCTCCCGACCGGGCTGCAGAAATTAGGCGCCTTTTCCTTCTTCGAACCACAGCCACCATATCTAAATGGAGTGAAGCGCGCGCGAAATGCATTCGCATTTCCTCACGATTCCCTTCGGAGAGGTGGGGCATTTCTTTTATCAGCGCGTCTTGCCACCACTCGTTCAAATCGACTGCAAAACGACGGCGACGCCAAGTAGACGCACCGTCACGCTCCTGTAGTGCGCGTCCGCATAACGACCATGGGAGAAGCGGAACGCGGAACGTATAACTCACTCAGCTTGTGAAGTCAATTGAGCGCAGCTCGAAGCTGCGTTCACTTGGTTTCGCCGTCGTTTTGCAGCCCAGCTGACCGCTGTCGCAAAACGTGCATCTCAAAAACGCAAAATCTGTGCAGTTCTCTGCACTTTATAGTGATGCTACATCTGCGCGGGGCTGAGCATGGCGAAGCTTAATCCGGTGGTGGTGGTGGTGGTGGTGGAGTGCTGGCGTGACCACCCTTACTGCGCATGCGCAAACCTTTCAAAAAAAATAAAAAAACCTCCTCTCCCCCTCTCTCTCCTCTAGGCATCCCTCCCCGCGGCAACCACGCCCTCACTGCGCATGCGCCTCCCCTCCTCTCTCTCCTGCTACGTTCCCCCCCTCTCTCCTCTAGGCATCCCTGCTAGCGGCGTCCATAGTCCCACTGCGCATGCGCGTCCCGTCCCCCCCTCTCTCTCCTCTCCTACGCTCCCCCTCTCTCCTCTAGGCATCCCTGCCCGCGGCGTCCACACTCCCACTGCGCATGCGCGTCCCCCCCCCCCTCTCCCCCCCCCCCTCTCTCGCCTCGCGACGCCGACGCAGGCACCGTCTGCTAGCGAGTTTCTTGGTTGAAAAAACCGACTGCTCGCGCTGCACAACCGTTCACTGGCCACCCCGTCTTTTTTTCTCTTCTCCTTTCTACAATCTCTCTCTCTCCAAGGTGGTGCCGGTGGGAGATTTCTCCTGTGCGTTGTTGAACAATAAAAATTCGCAGCGTGCGCGTTAACTAAAAGCGGACTGCGGGTGTCTGTGTCCAGTCGGAGTCTTCTGTCTCTCATTGCCCATTAGCAGGGATTGGCATGTTCCAGTAGGAAACACCGCTCCATCACTGCGTGCTTTGCGCCTCCCCAGTTTTCTGTCCTGCGCAACGCTGCGATGAGCACCAGCGTCAACGCCACCGCCAATGTAAGCGTTAGCGCCCGCTGCTTCACATCTACACATGGTTCCCTTTAGCGGGAGATGGTGTAATTTTTTTTGTATCCACTAGGCTGTGCGTTCTGGCGCAGCAGTCACACTTAAACTACACTGCACGGTGCTGATGGCTCCAAATAGGCTTTCATGAGCATGCCCCCTATTTTTAATGCAAGGATCAACGAGTTAAAAGATTTCGTTGGGGGGTTGTGGTGGCGCTGGCATAATTCGCGAGGAAATTGGCATGGTGAGTGTGCAGAAATGGGGCTGTACACAAATGAGCCCTCGATGCTGCACCGGTCACATGCGTATTTGCATACGCCGTTTGTAATACCTGACCCTCTCTCGCTCGTGGGATTGTCGGCAATCGGCTTTTTATGATCTGATCTTTTGGCAAGGTCATTTGTAATTTCACGTGGCCACATATATTTTTGTTTACTTCACGGTTGCGTTTCATTGTCTTACGCATGACCGTCTTTCTTGCCTGTAGCAACACGAGCGTTGCGCAGCTAAGCACGTGGGTGAAAGTCCAGTTTCCGGCATAAAGAAATGAAAAGGTAGGAGAGAGTATCGCGCAGTGCGATAGGTTAAACGTTTAAGGGCGCCTAAAAAACTAACCGACATTCGCATGCTTTTCTAAAAATTGCGGCTCCTTTGGAAGCAAAGTCAAGGAGCTGCCACTTATAGATGGTTTTGTGCAATCACAAGCAGTGCTCCTTTTGACAGTTCGTTTTTTTAAGAGCTTCGAGTGTCTGCACTTGCCGTTGCCGAGTAAGGTGTGCTTTGTAAAAAAAAAAAGAAAATAAAAAAAAACATTAGTGCTCTTCCGCATATCGCTATCATGAAGGCTTGTGTTTTGCCTTTTTTTTTTACTCTAGTCTTTTACACTGTGTATTTCTTTATAGGCACGTGTCGCGATATTGTGTATTCATATTAGGCTGCTTTGGTTTTCTGAACTGCAGTTAAAGTTAGCATCCGCCTTGTGTACTTGCGTTCATTGGGCCGGATTTTTTTTTCGTGCAAACCTGCTATATATTCTCAAGAATGCACGAACTAGCCCAAACAAGGGATTTACTGCAACGCTTGATGCAGCTTCGGCGGACACCCATGTTCGTAAGGCGGGATGGCCACCAATTATTTTTTAACTTGGAGTCTCCTTAACAGCTATCATGGCTTAAACTTTTTGGCAAAAATCCCTCATTGCCTTTATCGAATCATTCGCGACTTCGCTACCAAACACCCACTATCGACTCCATACGTCCTTACGCTCACTTCCCTTGCCCACCTCCTAGCTGTATTGTACCACACAAGGCTATGCCATGATCTGCTAGCTTGCCTGGGCAGCCGAGTGGTTAAGACGCTTGCCTATGAATCAAAGGTTCTCGTGTTGGAATTGCGCCTCGCAATTTTTTTTTTTGCTATAAATTTTTCTTTCGTTCTGTATCTTTCTTTCTTTGTCTCTGTACTTGTGCTCGCACGCATCAGGATTGTTACAGGCCAAACCAGAGACATAGCGGATATGTTCTGGGATAGAAGGAGAACAGGAGGAAGATTAACAGTATTAGAGTGTACTAGAACGTTTCTAGTACACTCTAACAGGATGTAGATATCGCGTGCCAGTTCATGATGATGATGATTTCTTTTTTCGATAGACAAATTAAGGCGAGCTTCAACAGGTTCGCTGGTAATAAACGTTACTTTGTACTGTGTTCCGCACTAAATGGGACAAAATGACTAGTGACGAACATGAATAAAATGTGTGATTGAAACCTGAGCCACACTGTATATGGGCTGAAGTAGCCTTCATATCGCAGTTACATTTCACTCACCTGGGTTGTCCATTAGGACAAGGCAGTCTAGGTCTGCGAAAATTACATTTAGGTTAAACATGAAATTTGGCTTTAGCGGCGTGTTAGTATTTCTCGCTGAAAGAATCAAATAGAAATGGCTAACTCAACACGGATATTGAAGTAGTAAAATGATATCTTATAACCGAAAAATTGTCAAGCTACAGGTTTGAAATACGTTTGTTGCCTTATTTTGTGTTATTATGCAAAGGCAATGAAATGCTGAACTCGCCCAAAAGAAAGGTAAAGCGCTTGCCATAATACATCTGTACATAAACCATTCTAAGGCACTTTGTAGCTGGTAACAATATTTTTCCACGAAGAGAATATAAAAGTGAATACTCGTGCGTTATAAATTCTAGTTTATGTGTACGAGCGCTCGATCGTCGCCCAAGAATAGCAGGCAAGACACCTATCTAAGTGTTGCTTTCCACCAAGCCTGGCAGATCTGAACGGCAGGTCTTCTTCAGTACGTTCATTATCCGTACCTGAGTTTCACATACAAACTCAGCCTCTCTTAGCACGAGATCTTACCATTCAATTGCTGTACGAGGTGTGTTGCAAAAGAAACCGAAGTTTTGCTATAACACATTTCCTGATTATGGTAAATCATTTTAAGTATTGTCCCTGCGTTGTTAATGCACTCTTCCCATCTTTCCTTATTCCTGATTGGGAAAGCTTCCTGCAACGCACTTTCATGAATGGTGCGCAGATCTCTTGGGTCTGCTCTAAAGTTTTAAAAAAGATGCCCTTTCAACGTGATTTTAATTTGGGAAATCGAACAAATTCCCCGGGGTTAGGTCTGGAATATGGTGGATGGGGCACTACATGAGAGTCCTGTTTTGTTAAGTAGTTGCGGACAAGGAGCGACGCGTGAGCCGGGGCATTGTTATGATGCAACCTCAAAGCCTGGTTTTCCCACCATTCAGGCCTCTTACTGCGCACAGAAACCATCAAACATGGTAGGATTCCCTGGTAGACATCCTTGTATACCATTTGATCATATGTTACAAGCTCTTGATGGAAAATGTCTTTACAGTAAAAATATAACCAATATTACATTCATCTTTGTCCGACTCATGGGTACTTTTTTTTTCTTTTTTGGACGAGGAGAACCCTTCGCCAACCACTGTGATGACTGCACCTTCACTTCAATATCCCAGTCATAAACTCATGTCTCACAGCCTGTTGTGATGTTCATAAGAAAGTTTTCATTGTCGTAGGTAGCAGCGAGCAGTTCCTGGCCGATTTCAAGACAGGTCTGGTTCTGTTCGTCATCAAACGCGGCACGAATTTTGCACTGACACGACGAAACTCATGTTTGTCACTCAAAATTTCATGGCATGATCTTACGCTGATACCCACTTCTTCAGGGTCTTCTCGAACAGTCAAACAACGAGTTCGAACTCTCGATGTGGTCATTATCTGTGTGCATGTAAATGGTCGTCCAGGCTTGGGATTGCCATCGAGCGACATTCTGCCATGTTCAAATCCCTTGACCCACACATAGCACCACGTGCGACTCATACAGTCCGTCCCGTATGCTTCTCTAAGCAACGAAAATGTATGTGTGAAAGTTTTTCCAAGTTTGTAGCAGAACTTCACACAAACAGGCTGTCCTTCCATCTCTTTCATTGTCACTTTGGCACTAACCCGAAGAACAGCTTATCCATGCTCTCGCTTTAGAGGCTGTAGCTCGCGAAATAACGGTCACAGCGAAACGCGGCAAATGACTGTTCCTTGTCTAAATATGCCGCTGCGCGCTTAGTAGCAGCAGCGCGCTCTCACCGGCGGTTGGCGCGCTATTTCAAAGGATCGGTTTGTTTTTGAACACACCTCGTACTCCTAGATGCCGAACTGGCACCAGCAACAGTTTCAGATAGACAAGACGTTTTCACGATCACTTAGTCGCTTCCTCAAGCGTTTACTCTATCACTTATCGAAGGCAGGGAATACATATAACTGTCGAGATGAAGAGAAATGAGTACACAGAAGCTTCCATCCCTGCTGTGTCGCTCTACATGTTGATAAAGCGATGGCACCGTCGCTCAGATGCCTCTGAGAGTACCATCCGACCTCCTCACCACCTTGACTCACCCTCCACCAGTGACAGTGGAGAAAAGCAAGACAGCCCATTGCGTCGCTATCCACAACTACCCGAGCGTTGGGAATAACTCCTTGGGATTCGCGAGAATGACCAACTTCCATTGAAAATGCCAGCGCTCATTCCGCAGCTTCATGCATGGAGTACCCAGCCAGTTACATTAGCAAAAGCAGCATTTATTAGAGATTCTGCTAACGTTTGAAGAACGCGCGGATACTGGAAGATCACAACATTGCTCGTGTGAAGCACTGCCAGAATTGTGTCCAGGCAACTGATTTTTACGGTGCTTTCGTCATGAACTCCGAGCCAAACGCGTGAAAGAAGGTCTTCGTCAAGCTGTAATACATTCAAAACACCATCCGCAACAATAATCGCTGGACGAAACTGCTGCCCAATGAATGCACGGATGGCCTTCCGTTCGCGGTGTAAAGGCAGAGACGAGGTGAAAAAAAACCTAATAAAAACAAATGCAGTGAACTCCAGACAAAGTGTCGAAATCGTCCTCCAATCGTCGGATTTGTCTGAAACAAGTGCTGGCACCACTTCAGCACCTTGAAATTTTTCACCAGCCGCGGATATCTCTGTCAACAATGTTGATTTGGAACGCATCTTTCAGCTGTTTTGACTTATGTAGTACATGCAAAGTAGTAGGCATAACGAATTTTTGGAAAATGTCCTTCCCACCAAAAGGCCGGTAAACTCAGAATAAGACTGTACACTAAAACAAGTTGCTATGCCCTCCGCAAGCCTACAAGACCCTATTCGCATTTTCCAACTCTACCGTTTCCTTGCTCATACCCAGGAATTCGGGACATCGCTTTTAGTTCACCGTTTTTCACACCACGTGGCGTACGGACCTTCAACTTTCAAAATTGGCGCGATGACGCATGCCGCGCGGCAGACAAAACGACAATACACATTAAAAAAGGCAGCACGATATCGACTATCGCCACCGAGAGCGAACCGTGATCGCGGACTGATAAGCGCAAGGCGTACGACGAGCGGTCGGCTGGCTGCTCGATCGTGAATCGGCAGTTATACTGCAACGAATGCGTGTGCACAAGTCACTTGGCTTTGCTTGAAAAGGGCGTGCTGCCCATCCTGTCGTCATTTTCAATATATTTCGTCCGATTGTATCGTTGTCGGTCCCCACGGGTTTCTTTAGAAACTAAGGACGTCTTTCGTCGCTGCCGTTTTCGTGATCTTAGAAAGCTAATTTCAAGACAGTAATACCAGCCTACGATATGGTAATGACGGTTTGAGGATATGCAGAAACTCGACGTCCCTAATGTTTGTTGGCGTCACTTTACAAATGATCTTTTTCTTTTTTTTTTTTTTTTTTGGGGGGGGGGGGGGCGTTATACAGTGAAGGAAACAGGCCGTGCGATATTCACTGCCAGTGACAATCTTTTTTCAGGGCTCAAAAAGGAGCTAAAATAAAGGCCGAGATTGATTACAGGGACGAGATTGCTCAATCACCTTCTGAATTTAAGCATTCTAAATACGGCGCTTTAATTTAAACAACGCTCCCTTACGTTTATAGAGCACATAATAAAAGACGTCCGAAATAACGTATTTAATTATGCACATGACATGCTATACAGCTCGTCGGCGCCTCTTTGCTAACTGTTCGTGAAAGCGTAATGAAACCAATTATATTCAGGTATCCGAACACCCACCGCGGTGGTATAGCGATTACAGTGCTCGGGTTCTGACCCGAAAGCCGCGTGTTCGATGCCGGAAGCGGCGGTCGCATTTCGATGGAGTTGAAATGCTAGATATACTGCATACTGTGCGATGTCAGGGCACGTTAAAGAACATCAGCTGGTCGAAATTTCCGGACTCCTCCACAATGGCGTCCTTCATAATCATAACGTGCTTTTGGGACGTAAAACACTTGATAATATTTGGATGTACACAACCGTAAAACCACCTCTTTGTTTCGCTGGCTCTGCGGTCTGCACAATGGCATCAGGTCTTGGTTTGTGACCCGGCTATTTCGGCCAGAACGGGGAACGCGTACAAGCGAGTTTGAAGTTAGCGCTCGTCTGGTTTCCTTGCCGCTACTTGTGTCATTGTTTCTTTGCTCGTCTTGCTCAAGAACAGCGTGCTTACATTTTTATATGGTAATCTTTCTTAAAAGTTCACTCGCCAGTACCTATTTAATACTTGCATGACGCGCTTATTGATGAGTATTTAAAGCAACCACTCATTGTGCAATTCAGATGTGTGACGCTGGTGCTATTCTACGCTTCTGCCACGGAATATTACATGTGTTAAGGGGGGCCGCTCACACTACATGACATTATTATAGGTTTTTCTTTTCGAAACAGTTTCAACCACAGTCGTGGCCGTGTTGTAGAAAACCTGTTTTCCATGCAGAAGTCCTGGGTTCGACTTCCGTATGAGCTGAATGTTCATATTGTTTATTTATTTTTGCCCACAGGCAACGCTTATTTTTGGCTCACAACGAAAGACGCCGACACCAGCTCCGACACCGGATTCTCTGCAAAACGAGCTGTTTAACGCGATCAAGTTAAAAGAGATCGTTTTTTTGTGAAATACTTAGCCACCAATGAAATCACAGGTGGCTCCAAAAACGCGTGGTTGATGCAATATCTATAGTATACCATGCCTTGTTCACATTCGTGACGACTCTAATAAGACAAGTGCTCATTTTTTAAAAGAAAAATTTGTGGTTGAGAAAATAATAATAATAATAATAACAATCATAATAATAATGCATTATTCTTATAACTTGTTATTATACTGCTTTTGTTGTTGTTGTAAAGGAGTTTATTGAACGCTGGCGTAGGGGTTGGCTGGTAGCTTGATCAACGGCTCAAATCAATGGACCTTGAGAGCGAGCGAGCCGACGCCCTCGGGCAATGCGCGGTAGACACAGACCCGCGATGTCACTGGAGAGGGTCACCCACTTATTATTATTACTATTATTATTATTATTATTATTATTATTATTATTATTATTATTATTATTATTATTATTATTATGCGTTCTCCAACCTTTCCCTGAATACTCCCAAAGACCAAATTCATGAGTATACCGCGCAAAACATCTATCGTGTCTTTTCCATACTCTGTCTGAATACCGTTTCATTATGTAAGGTTTATGAGATCAGTGATCTTGGTGTTGTTTTTGATAGCACGTTAAATTTTTCTCCTCACACTAAACGTGCTGCCATGCACGCCATCGTTCTCTCGGCTGTGTTTGCAGAATCTCTCGAGAATTCAGTTCTCCTACAGCCTTCCACAAAATTAAACACTGCAATATCTCTTCCTCAACTTGAGTATGCATGTGTGATCTGGAATAGAATTGCTAAATCCAGCAGTAACGCCATTGA